>JAEIJG010000166.1:0-46007 GCA_037289395.1 Beauveria scarabaeidicola | reverse complement strand
TATAGGAATTTTATAACCTATAGGTAATTCTTAATATTAAATTAATAGATTTAAATAAATATCTACTATTAGATATAATAAATCTATACTTATTATTCCTTATAGAGTTTCTATCTAATCACTAGAATAAAGAAAATACTAAAATATATCTATTATTTAATAAGTATATATTTCTTTATTCTAAATTATAGTTATTTTAATAAAACTATAGCTATTTATATCTTCTTAAGCCTTAATTAGATAATATAAACTATTTTATTTATAAATATCTAAAAAGTTAATAAATAATAAAAAAAAACTACTTATATATCCTTAGCTATCTTCTTTAACTACTTTCTAATAACTATTATATACTTAATTAATAAAAGAGTATTTACTTTATCTTTAGTAGCCTTTTCTTTCTTTATACCTTATTACTTTAACTCTTATATTTAAGGTTTAAGTTACTTTTTATTAGTAAAGTTAAATTTATTAAAGTTAAGAAATAATAATAGTAAGTTTTATTATAAAGTTATTATTAATACCTACTTATTTATTAATAGAATAGGCTTAATATTATCTTATTATTCTAGGATTACTTAGATATCCTTAGCTTTTAACGATTTTTTTTTACATTTAACTTCCTACTTAACCTTTAAAGAGATATCTAATATATACTTCTAGGACTAACTTATAACTAAGTTAAATAAGTTAATATTATTAGGATTATTAATCTTTATTTAATATAGGAAGTATAGATTTACCTTTTATTAAGAATTTTAGTAAATTAATTAGGGGGAGGTATAGATTAGGAAGTTATAGAAAGATATTAATAAAGCTATTAGGTTTAATACTTAAATAATTATATTTAACTTACTAATTTTAAAGATACTTATAAGTTTTTAATCTATAGTAATAATTATTAGATTAGGGATATATATAGAGATAAATAATTTAATTATTTTATTATAGCTATTATATATATATTTTAGGTTATAAATCTATATATTTATAATATAAAGAGTAAGTTAAGGTTAATTCTTAGGATAATAATCTATAATAGGACTACTAAGGGTAATCTCCTCTTAATAGTAAGTAGCTAAAGTAAATATAGTATATACTTTAATAGGTATATTCTCTTATATAATACCCTATATAGCCTTTACCTTAGTTACCTATATATATTATTTACTCTAAATAGCTAAGGTTAAGGAATTAGGCGCTAGTATATAATTAGTTAATAGTATATATATACTTAAGCTTATAGTTATAGCTTCTTCTTAGTCTAGGTCTTTTTTAGCTTATAGGTTTATTAGGGAATTAGCTATTAGGTTAATTAAAGATATTATATTAGTATTTCTACTTAAGTTCCCTTTTAGGAAGTCTTTATTATAATAGAAATAAATAGTCTACTAAGGATTTTACCTTTATAGGGCTATATAAAAAAATCCCTTAACTTAATAAAATTTTAATATAATAGTATTACTAAAAGTATTTAAAAGTATTTAAAAGTATTTAAAAAACATTAAAGATAAGTAAAAATAACTTTAAACTAGTTAGTTTAAAAGTTTTTATATAGATTAAAAAATATAAAGATATTTTACTCTAATCTACTAGCTATAAATATATATAAATAAGCTCTATATAGATTACCTAAAACCTTACCCTAATTTAACTAAGCTTATTTACTTAGCTTACTATATAAGTAGTTCTCTAATTATCTCTTATTACTTATAAGTAATATTCTAGATAATATTATATCTTTTAGTCTTTAGGCTTTTTAATATATTTAATTAGTTATATTATAATTAAATATAAATTTAAATATTACTTATAATAGTATTTATATATAAAACCTTTTAATAAATATATATAATTTATATATATATTATTTATAATTATAAAAAATAAAATATAACTATAAAAGACTTTATTATTTTTAGTATATTTTATATAAGGCGTTTTTATTATATTACTATATATATAAATTAGAATTATATTAAGATTTTATATATATAAGAGATCTAGTTTTAGTATTTTAAATCTACCTTAATATAAAGTAGTATTTAGTTATAATAGTCACTTTTAAGAGGTATTTAGACTAATTTTTCTAAGTTTTACTAGATTCTTTTACTTAATTATAGTAAGAACTTATTTTATTAATTTAGTTTAGTCTTATAGTTATATAATATTAAATAATAAGATAATTATAGATAGTGTTAATAATAAGATAAGTAGTCTAATAAAGGCTTTACTTTTATAAGGCTATGTAGAAAAATCTAAATAGTGTGTTAAATGCTTATAGATATAATATTAACTTAACTAAGTTTAAGAATACCCTCTTAGGGTAGCCTTAGCTAGAAAAAACGGGTCCTTAAAGCTAAAAAGTGGTTTTTTTGAATTTTGATAGAATTGTTCACTTCGTCGCCCGTAGACCGTCTCGAATCTTCAATCTTCAGCTGCTCCTCTTCCCCCCTTCACCTCCCCACGTTTTCCCAGCAGGCCGACCGACAAAATCTAAGACGGCCATATACTGTGCAATGATGCGATGCAATTGACGTCTTCGAATATTGCCACCTTATTTCGGACTTTACTCACCTAGCCACCTGCTGCAACTGGTCTTGGCTGCGCCCTCCAGGTGTTGGTGCACTTGTGATTCTCAGCTCATGTTACCGAACCGCGGCTTTTGCGCTCCCGCATAACTACTACATTTTACGCTACCAACAACCACCACGACGCGACGCCCCGACACATATCTGTCCACGCCTATTGCGTTGAATATTTCGAGTCGCCGCAATTCCGGCGCCACTTAACCACCACGCGACGCCTCCGTATACCTGCGCCCGATATCCGCTTCCATCTGGCCCCCGAAACCACAGCGCAAACTCGCTTTACAACCTTACCTTGACCATTGGCACATGGGAACTGCTCCCGCGGCGAAGCTTTCAAAACCCAAATAGTTTGTCAACCCTACGACGAACGACACGTCGTTTCCTGAATTGCCGAACCCACTCGGCTGAACTCGACACCACTCGTCCTACCCTACCCTGTCCAATGGGATCAGCTCGTGCGACATGACGGACCGCAAATCTCTCGATGTCGCCCCCAACGGCAAGGACAAGATCAAGCCCAAAACCAGCGCGAACGCCAAAGAAGTCGCCTCAAAGGACCAAAATGGCGACGGTGCGCAAAAGACGAGCCCCAAGAAGCGCCGCAAGGTGAACCACGCCTGTGTCTACTGCCGTCGCTCTGTGAGTCCTGCCCTTTGCGACAAATTTGACTTTGCCTTGCTGACTGCTGGTAGCACATGACCTGTGATCTTGTACGTACCCGACTTATGTGCCAAGCTTTCCACCGCCGCCAGCTAACCGACTCTAGGAGCGACCTTGCACAAGGTGCATAAAACGTAATATTGGTCACCTCTGCCACGATCAACCCCGCGAGAGCGACATGAAAAAGCCAAAGTCGTCCAAGCAGGACTCCGTTGATGACTCCGAGGCCGCTTCTTCCACATCTACCAATATGGGCCCTCCACCGACATTCAACGGCCGACAGCGCTCAGACTCTGGCTTTGGCGGCGTTCTCGGCCAGGGTAACGGGCTCGGCATGGTCCCCAGCCTGGATTTGCAGCCCGGCGCAATTAATCCTACCGGAAATATGAACCAGTGTACGTTATATTTATTCTGCCATGTCAAACTTTTGTATACTGACGTGCTCAGTCGCTGGTTTCTCCGATGCTTGGCTCACAGCCCAAAACTTCAACGGCATGAACCAGTACAACCCCAACTACATGGTTGGCGACAATGTCACCCACGAGTTCAAGCTCCTCAACGATTTCCTCAACAGCAATCTACTCGATGAGCCTGGCATCGCTCCCGACGATACCCAGACCACTACTCCCACCTATGCCCGTAGCCAGTCTGAACTTGCCGCCAACTTCAACGCCGCTCAGTCCGGTTCCCCCAATCTGACCACATCTATGCCCCCGCCCCCTCCCGCGAGCGCCGCCTCGGCCAGTACTTCCGGTCGCACGCGCTCATCACGCATCGCCGCCGCTGCCGACAAGGACAAGGAGCGCGAGTACTATCTGCAGGCCGCCGACCCCGCAGGTAACGCCATTGGCGAGGAGCGCATGTCGCGCGTGCTCATGGCCAAGTACGACGCAGGACTTCTCAAACCCTTCAACTACATCAATGGCTACGCGCGTCTCGGCAAGTACCTTGACGGTCACATTGCCGCTTCCTCAAAACAGAAGATCCTCCGCACCATCCATCACTTTCGGCCCAAATTTAGGGAAAAGGCTCAAGGACTCACGGATCTGCAGCTGCTCTATGTCGAGATGTGGTTTGAGCGCCAGCTCATGGACTATGACCGCGTCTTTGCTAGCATGGCCGTGCCGGCATGCTGCTGGCGACGAACAGGGGAGATCTTTCGAGGGAACAAAGAGATGGCAGAGCTCATCAACGTTCCCGTCGACCAATTACGAGACGTAAGCTTGTTTATTTTCCTCGCTGCCCGTGACGTGGGCTTTTGGAGTCATGACTTCACCTGACTTGCGGCTTCGACGGAGTATTCGTTTCTTTTCGCTTTATTGACAAGAATGCAGGGCAAAATTGCACTTCATGAGATTTTAACCGAAGAGTCCATGGTAAGATACTGGGAGGAGTTCGGTACCATCGCCTTTGACCCTTCCCACGACACGCTGCTCACAGCGTGTTCGCTCAAGAATCCCAGCGACTCGTCAGATCATCCGATCATGAAATGCTGCTTTTCTTTCACCATTCGTCGCGACGAGCATAAGCTGTACGTTCATATATCTCTTCTTATCCCAATCTTCGATGCTAATGCAATCCTAGGCCTGCGCTTATTGTGGGAAACTTTTTGCCTCATGATCCGTCTACTCCAGAATAAATATCGAGTCTTGATTTTTCTTCGGGGGTTTTCTTTTTGCCGGGATCCAGGTGATGGGTGCCATTGGCGTTCATGGTGGGATGTTGGGATTGGCCGCGATGCACAGAACCGAAGCTGGCCACTCATGCTTGGATGTTTTTGCTCATGGTGTATTGCAATGCTTGGTTAATAATCTCGGTATCGTAGGCGCTTAATCTCATCGATCAATTCTCGACTAACTGTCTGTTACTCAGCCTAGTCTGCTTTGTATGCCGAGAGCACTATTGCTGCCTATCGACTGGAGGATTCCGAAGTTGTCCTGAGCTGTCGCAGTTGCGAAGATAAGGCTCGTTTGCCGGAGACTCGCTATTTGACAAACGAGTCTACAAGGTGCATTAACTAATAGCAAGGCCAGTGACTGTCTCGCCTGCAGCTTCTATCTGTGCTGCATAGCTGACTTGCTCTTTGCTATTAACATCCCCGTTTTTCCGAGGGCGATAGCTTGAATTCGTCTTCTTCCTCCAGTTTCTCCTCCCGGGCTGGCTGCTCTGGATTCCGGCTTTGTACGCTCGGCGATTTTCTCCTCTTCAATCTCATCCGTTCAGGTTTGAAACTTGTTTATTCTGCATACCGATCTCTGCCACTCACTTGTCAGCTTGAGTGAGCAACAGTCCCGTTCAATATGACTGAAAGCATCTGGGACCATAGTTTATCTAGCCGATTCCCTGCGAAACACGCCGTTCGCACCTTTGAATGGCACGACACCGAGACCGTTCTCGAAAAGGCCGGACTGGGCAAGTTTGGCGTTTTCGCATTTGAGACGCTCCAGCAGATACTCGTCGATACTGACCTCCGTGGCCTCCTCCGTCTTCAGGGCGTCAGCAAGAGCATGAAACGTGCCGTGGACACGATTCGCGAGTTCCACACGATCCTCCGCTGCGTTCCTGATGTCATCCGCATCATGACTGCCTCCAAGACCGACACCATGGTGTCCTGCCGCGACCTCTACAATGCCCTCATTCGACCCATGTGCGATTTGTGCGATCAGCCTGGTAGGTACCTCTACCTGCTTGCCTGCCATCGTCTCTGCAGCACGTGCCTCACGACGAATCTGCGGTACCGACCGCTCCGCCCCATGCAGGCCGCGCAGCAATTTCGTATGCATATAGACATAGCAATGCGTCTACCGAACCTTCAGGTACCCAAATACTCGCTTAAAGCGCGGTACAGACGCTCTGGTCGTATAAACTCCACGGGCTGGCGCCTTATTGACCGTGAGGTTGCCCGTCGCCGCGGCATCGAGCTTCACGGCTCATTGGAAGAGTTTACGGTAGCCGTCGCCCACAGGCTGTCCAGGTTACAAAGCTATTCGCTGTACAATATCAAGAAGAGAGAGAAGCTTTTGAACTATTACGAAACACCTCCTGTCGAGGCTTCCTGGTCTGCGTCCGTCTTGTTCCCTTACTACGATCAGGACACCGGTTTAGTTGGTAAGCCAACCATGTGCCTGGCTTGTCGCAACCAGGCAGCGCCGGTGTACATGACTCGAGAGTGCTACAGGAAGCATGTCAGCGTCATGGGCCATGTCGTGAACGGAGTCCATCGCAAGCGTCCTTCGTATAGTTAACTTTGAACTTGTGGACCGGCCTGCCACGACGAGGAGGGCCGATTCGGTCGAATGTGCGACCGGTACCGCGAGAACGGGACCATACCGAGCTGGAAGATACCGCAGATCTATTGCTATATTCGAAGATGATCAATCTGGGAGAAAATCACGAGACTTGGGATATTTGAAAGGGGGATTCACACACGCAGAGAACAAATGATGCGATTGTTTGGGGGACTTGACCGGAGGACAATGAGCAATTGATAGCGAGCACTTGGAACTCTGTAAATAGTCCTCGGCTATCATATATTTCTCGCTTTTTCAAGTAGTGCTTTGGCTTTTGTCACTTTTTCTCTTTCTTACCCCGTTTTCGTGATATATGCTCTTTGCTATATCTACAGTTTTCCGCTGGTCGTCATCGCCAGCTTCTGTCGTTCTCCGTCTCGCTCTTTGGGCAACAGTGCTTTCTGCATCTCCATCTATGCACGACCCCCGCTGCCTAGTGACGGGCCATGAGTGCCAGATCAGGACCGATTCACTGCATCGCTGACCCCATCTATTTAACACAGAATCTCTTTCCTCAGTGTTCAGCCAATTTTGCTCTTGAACATCATTTTATCACCTTTCTCGTATCCGACGGTCAGGATGGACAGGCTTCTTGTCGCTTGTCGCCCCAGCAGCCTTGCCGCTTCGGACCGCAATCCATTTCTGGCCGAGTATCCTCTCGACTACACTCTATCTGAACGACTGTATTCGAGCCTTGCCGCTTCGGACCGCAATCCATTTCTGGCCGAGTATCCTGTCGACTACACTCTATCTGGACGACTGTATTCGAAGTCGCGTTTTACAATCCTCAAACCGGCAAGTGATGAAGCGATAAACACCCATGACGACCTGGAGGGATCCTTTCGCGGCGTCCCAAACGAGATAATACACCAAATTTTCCAGCAGCTCGACCTGGCCTCACTTGCCAATCTCGCATGTACAAGCAAGGGCATGGGACGTGTAGTTCGCGGCCTGCCAGAGCTCCGTCCTTTGCTCAGCTGCGCGCCAGATGCCATGCGGGCGGTCACTGCCGCCAAGGTTGGCGACAGACTCGTCTGCTCCGACATGTATAGAAAGCTCGTCAAACCTGAATGTGATGACTGCAGCAGCCCCGGAGAATACTTGCATCTTCTGACATGCAGCCGTCTTTGCTTTAAGTGCATGCGCCGCAACCCACGCTACCGCGCGTTGCGTCCTATGCAGGCCGTGGAACAGTACAGTCTGCCTCTGTGCGACGTCACGAGCCTTCCTGCTCTTGTGGTTCCTCGTTACTCGACCGAAGGGTGTTCTTACCGACGCCAGAGACGCAGATTGCAGATCAATACCACTGGGTGGAGGTTGATTGACAAGGAAGATGTGTACCGTCTCAGCATTGAAACCCACGGGTCAGTCGACGAAGCCAAACGACTAGCCTCTGAACGACTGACAAAGCTGCGCCTCCCATACGGGTCCCCCATAACAAACGAAGAATGGCTGGAATCAAGCAAGCAGCAGCGCCGCACTGATCTCATGGCCCGTCAGCAAAGTTGGGGGATGCCCCGTCAGAGACGACAGAGACGACAACCATTTGAGGACCGCCTCAGAGCTCACATCCCGCCTGACGTTGAGTCTGCCTATTCAGTATCGACACTTTTCCCCTGGTTTGACATGTCTACATATACTTTTGGCCGTCCTGGGTCGTGCGAGCTATGCCGTGATGCCGGCTTGCCTCAACACGAGTGTTACTACACCGTCCCTGGTTATGAGTGTCACATGAAAAAGCACACGACCTGAGGTGCCTAGTCGTTTTTGGAGCTCACGAGGAAGTTTGGGAAGAAAGATGGATGTGTCGCTGCTACGATTGAAAGAACAAAATTGCTAAGAAACGTGCGAAAGACGTACTCGGTGCGCTCGCTCAGACCGATGGAATGAAATTTTCTTCTTCTTATTAGATGCTGGCCTAGATAAATTCGAGTCAGTCTTACGATTTAATTGCTCATTAGATATCTTCTGTGCCGAGAATTGGACTTGTTCGCGGCTCCTTGCAGTACTTCCCTTGCCTTGCCGTGAGCGGGCAGTTCCCGAAGCACCTACCTACACCATCACGAGCCCCAACTCGGACGACTGTAATCCATTTTCCAAGACAAATATAGGCCAAAAATCAAGGGCCTTGATATTTAACTATGGGATGAGAGTATGGACTTCAAAAATGACAGCAAAGCGGCCTTCATCAATCGCAGCAAACAAGGCGGCTGCGACTCTACTCCGTAAGTGTGTGCAGACCAGTCCCTAACAGAAGCTAACCTAGCTGTGATAAAGACTTTGCCATGGACCTAGAAACTTTAACGTCGACAGACAAGGGAATCAACCTCTCCGACCTCGAGCACTATAGTCTGCGAGCGAATGAGCCGAATAAATTCCCGGTGGGCTCGTTAGAGCAAGACATGGCCCATCAACTGGAAAGCATCGGCCGACGAATATGGAATATCTTTTTGCGTAAACAAAACGCAGCTATGGAAGGCGATGATCAAAGATGCCAGATTCAGGTGTGCCTACGCGCAAGACTCTTTGGCTATCTGCTTCTTGGGATCGGTCTCGTGGGGCGTCCCGATGCAAACGCCGCAGATTCAACAGCATACCTGATACGACTGGGTCTCGCCCTGTCCAAAGTCTGCATCAATCATGCAGAGTTGGAGTGTGCACGAGTTGCGCTACAGAGAATTACAGAATATCTTCCTTGCAGCCCTTGTGGCACCGTGCCAGCAGAAAGTGACGGCAGCAGCCAGGCAGACTATGCCAGCTACTACATTTTGCGAATCGCACTGGTATTTCCGTTTTTCTTTCAGGCATCTTGGTACCTTGACTGATTCATTGCAGTCATGGAAAGACGACCGCCTCGATCTCGCAGAACACATGTACACCAAAGCTACACAGCATACGCCTTTCGTTGACGCTGGCACCCGCACGACACTTGTGCAGATCCTGACCCAGATCGGGGAAAGCTTTGTCTCAAAGTCCAACATGACGGCTGCCGTCCCTTGGCTTCGGCGCGCAGCAGCAGAGGCGTCTGCGTCTTGCGGCTTCCGAGACACTACGGTTGTTGACGCAGAGTTCCGAATGCACGAACAAGCAAAGCTCGTGGCGCTTGGTGGCCTGGTCCGCTGTCTGACCAGGCTGAATTCGCGCGAGTCGCTCGAAGAAGCGAGTAGAATTGTGGCAGAGGCACAGGTCGAGTTTGGGGAGCGGCGGGTTGAGGTGCTCGAGATGCTGGTCATGCTGCAGACGGCAAAGGGGGGAGCCGACGATGCTCTCACCGACTTGTTGGAGATTTTACTGTCGTGAGACTGTCGCTCCCGAGGATACCATGGCCGTCCCCGGAGCAATTCATTTCGACCGAGGATAGACACTCGTACACCGACCGGACGATGTGTGACCGATGATTTGACTGTGTGGAAGCAGTTATGGCAGAAATTAGCGAAATATTGAGATTAGCGACGACGACTTAGACATTTGTTTGAGCTTATTTTGTGGTTCGGATATACACCATTACGGCAAGATGTGACGAAGGATTTAGCAAAAAAACCTGATGCCAACTCGGAACCACGGCGCTCAGCCATGGCGGAGCATTCTCTGCATACGGCAGCAGCCGAGCTGACCAGCCGACAAGCGACGGCGAGGAATGTAGGCCGTGGATTCGTGAAGTGGCGAATCGACTGACTCGGAAGGAACAAAAAGGCTCCGACACGGATTGGGCGACAAGATTTGGTCTCGCTATACTGCTGACGCGAGATTGTACGAATATGTAGCACTACATGTGACTAGGAAGTATTGGCCGTTTGGCAATTGCGATGGCTTGTGTCGCGTGGCGAACAACCGAATTGACTGATAAGTTATTAGTAATTACATTGCCCACGCAGGCGCCGATGTTGGAGAAATTTGCGTGATGCGCCAAGCATCGGCACAGCATGTATACAACTTGCAGGAGTACTACTGTACTAGTACTACTAACTAAGTAGGAGCGGGTCTCGTGTCTATTGGTTCCTGGCGCAGCCGCGTCAATAACTACCTAGGCTTCTCGTACCTGGGCCAACGTCCATCTCCTTTATCTACCTCTGACGGAAAATTTGCAGTGAGGTGACGCCGTGACGGGCACTGGTGCGTCAACGCCCAATGGTCCAATGGATCAGCATCGAAACGTTTGCCCCCAACGATGCCTACTGCCAAGAACCGGCAACTATTCGTACATTCGTACATGCATACATGATAACCAGCCATATCTGCCGCAACGTGGTTGAGATGATTTAGAGCCTTGTACCTGCCGACATGCCCTTTTAGGACTGGCGCCGTCTGGTTGCATTGCCACTTGATGATGCGCCGCCCCTCTTGCCTATCATGGAAATACGAATACTCATAAAAAACATTGCGGTCCTTGATTTGCGAGGCTTTTCTCCTTTTTTTTTATTTTTTTTATTGAATAGACCCGCCACACTGTTTTAGCCAAGTTTGAAGGCTATTGGCCTTGTGGAGTGAGGTGTTCCTGGAATATCATCCGGATGGCGCCGTTTCTTGTCTCTCCCCTGCCAGCTCACATAAGGATGACAGTATCCAGAGGTATACCCCAGTCGAGATTCGTCAAAATGCACGCCACCAACTCCATCCCGCAGGTACTTGACTTTATTGTGGGATACCGCGAAATTATTGTGCTGCGTCTACCAGTTGGCAGTATGGTATGCTGAGGGCATACAATGTAAGTGTGTGTCGGTGCGTGGTCCAGAAGCCAGTACAAAAGGCTCTGCTTTCCCCCGCAATATCGAGTTTAGCAGAAGCAACTTCTTCTTCTTCTACTTTTTCTCATTCTTCTCTACTTTTTCTTCTTCTTCTTCTTCTTCTTCTTCTTCTTCTTCTTATTCATTCTCTGAATTATCCACTCCTTTCAAAATGCTCACCGACTTGTTCTCCAAGACTGCTGTTCTGGCGCTGGCCGCCATGGCCTATGCCACGCCCATCTCCGTCGAGGCTAGCGACATTCAGGCCCGCGCGGGCAAGACCAGCAGCGACTTCAAGAGCCAGATGCTCGCCGCTCACAACTGGTACCGCGGGCAGCACTCGGCCGCTCCGCTGACGTGGGGCGATGACCTGGCCAGCAACGCTCTCGCCTGGGCGTCCCAGTGCTCCCAGGGCCACCAGGTATGAAGAATTTCCCAGTCAAGACGCCAACTTTGTCCCTTGTGCTTGCCTAATCATTCGGACAGCCTGGCCGCCCCTATGGTGAAAACATTGCTTCGGGCACCTCCCTGTCCCCGTACGAAGCGGTCAACCTCTGGGGCAGTGAGCGCGTCGACTACAACTTTGACCGTCCTGGCTACAGTTCCGCCACGGGCCACTTTACGCAGGTCGTGTGGAAGGCCACCACGCGCGTGGGCTGTGCCCAGGCCAAGTGCGACTACGGCACTAACGTCGTCTGCGAGTACGATCCCCCGGGCAACATGGTCGGCGCCAACAACAAGCACTTCCGTGACAATGTTGGTCGCCAGACCAGCGGTCAGAGCCGCGACAAGTACCAGGGTTGTCATTGATGTAGCTGGTGTGCAGTGTATATGTCTGCCTATGCGACGAGTAAGCTTCTGTATATACAATCAAGATAAAAACGAGATCTTCTAGGATCCGCGACATGGAATAGTATACAAAATTGACAAGCCAATTGTGTACCGCATGAGAGAATAATGCAGTCAAGCTGGTGATTAAGAGATGAATTCGCTGAGTAAGCAATATTGATCATCTGTTTGCCAAGTTGGTCGCCGTTTGAAAGACCATCAACACTCGAGTTGGTCGTTTGCAAGGTGTAGACATTGTCTAACTAGGCAGACACACTTTACCGGACAAGATGAGCAAACATGCTCTGCCACCCAGTCACCGCACCGCTCTCGACAACGCGGCAGTGTTGCAACTACGTACGCTCCTCCAACAACGACCCGAATCAGAAGCCATCTGGGACGCCTTTCACCTCCTCGACTGCATCCATTTCCACGTCGCCTGCCTCGGCCCCTCTGGCATTCACTCCATTCACGCCGTGCGTTTCCCCTCTTCTCTTCTTCTTCTTCTTCTTCACGTCTCCTTTTATACTCACTAACCCAACCCACCCCCTTTTCCAAGGCCCTCTGGACGTTGATCCAGTCCCTGTACGCAGAGAAACGCTACACCCTCGTCCTCTCCTACTGCCATCTCGCTCTGCACCCTTCTCTCACTCCTTCGCCCAACACCCCCACGTTCCAGCGGCGTCTCCTCGCCGTCCTCGTCGACCTCGACGCCTACACCGACGCCTTTGCGCTCTTCGAGTCCCTCCCGGCTTCGACCCGCGACGACTTGTCCACGCGCGTGCTCGTGTTTCGCCTCGCAGCCCGCGCGTGGAACCAACCCCTCGCGCAGGAATGTCTGCAGTTCTTTGCGAGGACAAACAGCAGCAGCAGCAGCAGCAGCAGCAGCAAGGAAGCGGCGCGCGATGCGCTGTACGCGTGTGTCAGAGAGGCGCAGACTGCGGGCGCGAGGCTGTGCACGGTACAGGCGCTGACGGCGGCGGCGGCGTCGTGGAAGGGCGAGGTGGTGGTGGCGGCGCATGTTGCGTCGTTGCTGCGCTGCGCCATACGGCTGCTGCAGACCGTGGCTGTGGTGGAGGACGAGGGATCCGAGAGCAGCGCCGGCTTTGCGAGCAGCGAAGTGGTGGCTCTATTCCATACAGGTAACTTTATGCGCTTCCTCTTCACTCAATCTGCGTCCAGCAGCAAGGTTGGCTTACACGCGTTTGGGTGTGTGTGTGTGTGTGTGTGTAGCGGCCGAGTTTGTGGCGAGCAACGCGCGCGACGACCACGGCGACCTCGTCTTCCCCGCCGCGGAGCTGCGCTGGTTCAGCACCAATGCGTATAACCTCGGCGTCGTGCACTGCACTCTATGGGAGCCTGGCCGGCTCGTCTCCCTCTTCCAGAGTTGCCTCGTCTTTACCCAAGCGCTCTCCTCCTCCTCCTCCTCCTCCAACGACGCAACCGACGCCGCAGACTTTGTCCTCACGCTGCTCCGCTGCCATTTCGTCCTCGCCTCGCTGTACATGTCCTCGGCGCAGCTTCCCAACAACGAGCACACGCCGAGCCTATACGCCGACGTCGAGCGGCACGCGAGCGCCTACGCCACGCTCTTTACCAAGACCTGCGGCGCGGCTGCGGCGCGTAAAACATGTCCCGACTTGCGCCAGAAACTCGGCGTGCTGTGCGTGTTTCAATGCGAGGCGCTGCTATCCCGCCAGTCCTACGACCATGTTCCCCGCATCATCAAGCAAGCGGCTCGTCTGTGCAGCGACGACGTCAACGTCCTGAAAGCCCTCGGCGGCTGCGTCATCCAAAGCGAGGCACCAGTGACGGGTACGCAAAAGCCAGCCGTCTTGGGACATTGCGCCCTTAAACCTAGGAATGCGCTGACAGGCAGTGATTATCTCTGTGTGGCGGCAGTCAAGAGCAGCATGCTCAAGTCCATTGTCAACGAAATCTTTGGACTCGAAAACTTTACAAGTGATCGGCTCGCGCAGTACCTCCGCTGTATGGTGCAGGTGCTCCTGCCCATGACCGACGACGGCGCCGCGCGGGATATCCTCGAGCAGGCCGTCCAAGTCGCCCACGAAGCGAAGCAGGTATGCGTCTCTGCTTTTCCCACTCATTCACAGCCTGTCAGTCTGTCAGTGACTTTCAGGAAAGAAGGAGACGCTAAATCAGCGTCATCAGGTCGGTGTCGCATTTCCCGCAGAGGAAGCCGCGTGGCTCGCCGCCGCCGCCTTCAACCACGGACTCACCAGGTACGCGGCGCGCCACGACATGGCCGCGTGCCGTGGGTGGCTGGACAAGGCCGTCGCCATGGCTCAGCACGCCGACGACAACGGGCAGTTTGCCGCGTCTATGCAGGCGCGACGGCAGACGCTGGTGGATTCGTCCATCACAGGCACTTTGTAATGATCAAACCTGAGCTTATAAATGCAGTCGATAGTTTTCCAACTTGCAACCGCAACTTGGTGTCATGTACTGCTGTTCATTGTTCGCACTTTGCATCCATCGCCACGGATGTTAGTTTTGATTGAGGACCAGAAGATATAAAAGACGCATCGTGTTTTTCTTTTTCGGGAAAAAAGTAAAATATTCGTTAATACATGCTGTCGTTAATCTTCGTTTCCGCAAACTATAATGAACGAGGCAAAAAAAAAAAAATATCGAACCGAACAAAAATGGTAGGCCAAGGTCCAATGCCTCATCTATGCCATATGCAAACGTTGGGGATATTCGCTGACCAAGTCAACCCTAATAATCAAAGAGATAGAAAAAAAAAAGTCCTTCCAGCAGAAAGCAGCTACTCCAACGTGCATAGGATCGTCGCCCAAAGCCAAAAACAGATTGAGGGGGAGTGGTGTGCCTGCCGCCAGGATTGTGCCTGCCGCTATGATCCTAGAGATCCAAATGCAATAGGGTATATCCATACTGCTGATAATGTCCGTCCGGATATAATGTTCGCCAATAACCAAAACTATGCAACTTGGCATCGCCGCGTCAACGAAAGTAAGAAAAAAAGCTTGGCGTGGTGTGTGTGAGACATTGCGAAGCTTGTAAAATGTACAATAAAGGACGAAAAATAAAAGTGTCGGGTGGCAAGGATCGGCGGATCGTAACATGCTGCAACATGGGTCAGATCAAAATCACCGTTAAATAATATTGGCAATGCTCAAGCGGTCGTTGCCCCTCCTTGGCACGTTAGGAGGCGGGCTCTTAGCTATGGACCGGGCATAATGGGGTTCCGACGTAAATCGAGGAGGCTCCGAGTGCTTGGAGACGTCCAACCCGGCCGATGCTGGCGGCTCACTCTTGATCTTTTGCGCCGGCAACGGTGTCCATCCCGCATTGTGCGAGGTCAGAGACCTGACAGTGGACTCAAGGTGCTGCCATCCTCCCCATTCTCGCTGCTCCGAGTTTGTGAGCCCCGTGCGCTGCTCCAACTGGAATATGGAGCTGGTCGGGGCTCCTGGAGGCTTTGGCGAGTTTGTCGCCATCGGCTCGGATCTCTCAACCATTGTCCAGACCCACGTCCTGGACGGAGCGGCTTGCGTGTCGGCGGACACGTACACCAAGAGTTCCTCGTCTCTGGTAAGCGACAACAACAGGGCAGAATTGTCAGCTTGGATTCGAGATTGCGGTATTGAAGAAGAACCGGTAGTGCGGGCAATGTGACCCGCGTGTTCCGCGCGTTTCGAGGCCAAAATGTTGGCAAAGAACGAAAGGTACCGCCCGCAAGGCGTCACCACATCACGGAGTCCTTCCATGGAGCCCAGCGCCCGCGTGCAAGTGATGGCCTGGTCGAATTGCCCTGCCATGAGCAGAAACAAAGTGCAGCGGAACAAATGCGTTGCTAGGAGCGCCGTTGCCCCCTCGGCAGGCGCATTGGTTCGAGCAATCAGCGAAGCCGTCTCCATGGCAATATGCGTGCAGCTCTCGACAGCTGCGAATCGAGCCTCTGGGCTGCAGCTAGGAGCGAGGTTGTGCCTGTGCAGCAACATTCGAACATGGAGTAGATAGGCCAGCGGCGGTAAAAAGTGCGGAGCTAGAGCGACAGTGCTCGACGGGTCGCAAGCCGGCGGGAATGTGTTTAGACACTTGCGGAAGTGGCTGTCAAAGGCAGAGAGATGCGCAGACGGGACTTTGGGGCTGTCAATGGCTTTCAAAACAGACGTGTACGAGCGCACAACATGGATAATAGCTAAAAGCGAGTGTGTCAATGGCTCAGCACCATTGGGTACATGCATCCCGTCGTCTCGCACGTAATGGTCATCGACAGCAGCCGGCAAACGTGCGTCGCAGTCGGCGTCGTTGATCAGACAAGGATGGCCAAGCTCGGTCGACAGCGTCCTGTCCAACACATACATTGCCCACCACGTTCGACAACGCATTTCGCCCTCGATAATGGGGTAGTTTTCCGTGTCGGTATAGAGACACAGATCCTGACCGACGCGAATGGCATTGCCCAGCCAGTTCCAGGCTGCCGACTTCAAGTTGATCTCATCCAAGCAAATGGCAACAAGAATGTAGGTGCGGGCGTCGTCTAGCGTAAATGAATTGTTCCAGGGATCGATGAGGCTGCGAGCTGTATCAAGCAACTCAGCCACGCCTGTAGTTCTGGTGGGAGAATCGAGATTGAACAGAGTTCCAGCGGCCAAGACGGCGAAGAACATGGAAAGCCAGGCAGCAGGCGCAGTTGCACGGGGGTTTCGGTACATGTCATCCACCATGGCGCGAAAGCTGGGCAGATGGATGATGGGAAACATTGTGTGGAGCGAGTTGTAGTACGTGTGCAAAAGCTGGTCTGCCATGGCTCTTGGCGGAAGTTGGGGGATGACGCACTCTCTGGGCGAATTCGACAAGTAGCGATGCATTTGAGGCTGCTTCCACACGCCTTTTGCCGCGCTTCGGAGGTTCGACCTAGCTCTGCCCAGTTCAGGCATTATTGGCCCACGTCGCTTGGGTCGGGGTTCGGGGTCGATGACGGGCATTTGATAGAGCGCCGGATCGCCGTTTTCGCCTTCGACATCCATGGAGACGTCTCGGTCCTGGAGCATACGCCGCAGCTGTGTGTTGTCACGCTTGACTCGCTCAATCTGTTTCTCGAGATCTTGAACCTGCTTGATGGACGACATTCGTCGATTCGTTTCCTTGGTAAACTGACATTTGACGTTGCGACTGGAACACTCTGAGCAGCTGGCAGTTTCGGTAGCGTCGCACTTGACCTTGCGCTCCCTGCACGCATCGCAGCTGGGGTCTTTTCTTCGCTGGCGATATGCTCGCTTTTGCGCCTGGGCCCCGAGACCGCCTGAGAGAGACATGCCGCCATGGTGGCCCATGGAATCGTTTGAGCCGATTGATTCGCGACCCATCATGCCTGCGGGCACTGGCGAATAAGGCGGGAAACCATGATTGACAGAGGGTAGCGACGGCATGCCGCTGAGGTGCGGAGAGTGCGCTGCCAGATGAGGTTGCGCTGCGCTGTGGCGTAATACGCCAGTATACTGGGAATGCGGTCGAGGAGACGTGGCAGACGAGACAGACGAGGAATCGTACGATCGCGTCGAGAGATTCGGCGAGCGCGGGTATGAGCTGTGAGCCGTCTCAGCCATGGCGGGGGAGGCGAGGAGTGACGTTTTGGATGGTGGGGGAGTGTAAAGGGAAAGTGAGTGTCAACCGAGGCGAGTTGTGAGATGGATGCGAAAGACGGGTAGTTTGGAAGCTGACGACGCGGGGAAGCGGAAAGCGTTATGCGATCGCTGTCGCTATTGCCGTTAGAGCGGCCGAGTCGGCGGCGGCGATGGTGTGTCGAGTCGAGTCGAGCGAGTCCTAGCCGTCAAGTAAAAAAAAAAAGCAGCACGGGCTACGTATGGCTGAACGGGATTGGCTGTCGCAGAGCGAGCATAAAGGAATGCGAGGCAGAGACAAGTTTTGTGTGCCTGTCTTGGGGCCCGAAAAGCGACAAGCCGTACTACAGAGACACAGAGCAAGAGAAGCGCGGGATGCAGCGGTCGGTCTTGCAACGCGCACGTCAGGTAGCCGTTGCCAGATTGATGATCCGGCAGTTTTGTACCAACAACGGCACGGTTAGAGCTGACGTTGTGGCTCGGGCCGTGTCAAGCTCCAGCAAGCTGCAGGTTTGGGTGCTGCCGAGGTAAACGCGGCGGACAGGAGCCCAGTATCGGACCAGGCGAGAGTTGGTGAGGATCAAGGTTAAAGCGCCTGCATACAGAGTTGTAAAGGAAAACAAGACAAGAGGACAGAAAAGGGTGGTGTGACGGACGGATGGTGCAAAGGCAAGCGTCGACATCGGCCCCTCCACGCAGCATGGTACAACGTAGGTAGGTAGACTCGGTACGGTGGCCCGTTTGCCTCACGGAAAGCGGGAGCTCCGTGGAAGGTTTCGGGGTGATCGGCTGGGGGCCCTTCTTTTGGCTCGTCTAGTTTGGAATCGGAAATATTATCATCTCAGTGCTCCGTGACTGGGCCGGGGGAGGTGTGTGGGTGTGTGTGTGGTGCAATGAATAAAATGGAAGAAAAGAAACTGCACAAGTCAGAACAGCATGCCAGTGTGCCAAGCAACCAGGCAACCTACTAACCTTGTACTGGACCTACCAGGGACTGGACCTACAGCCTACAGGCTACTGGTACAGTCTGGTACCCAGTAGAAACCCTGACTGGCGTGTGAGGCGGGCAGCGTTGAGATCAGCTCAAGCCCGCTAACATGTTTCGAGTTTGAGGCGGTGGCCCCAGTGCTCCCCCAGAGAGACAACCCCCACCCACCCCTGTTCTCGGCTCAATGGCGCTCTTCCTTTAGGGTAGCTGCTACTGGTACGTTGTATCGTCGCTAACCCGGCCTGGGGGTGTACTGGTATGGGTGTACGGAGTACTGGTATGGGCGCATGAGTCTAGGTAGTGGTCTAGGTATGGCAGACTAGTACCTATGGGTGTGTCCTGGGCCGTCGGCAACAGCACAAACCACGAGCTAACACAAGTGCTCCGACAGCCCCAGTGCCATGTCAGCTTCTGCTTCCACGGCAGGCACCTAGGTATTTGTGGTTTCGTCCATTTTTCACAGCTCTCAAGTGCTGTGTAGGAACGCCCAAACTGAAGCCCCTTGGCCCCTGCCAGTTTTTGGATCCGATTCACTACTGCTATTATTAAATACAACATCAGCTTTGCCAACGATCCGCGGAGCGACATGTACCTGATCCCGTGCCCCAAGGTAGCTGCCGGTGCATGTCTAGGCACGTTTCCCGCCCCTCCCTGGTAATATATAATATAGCGGTGGGCCGTTGTCGAAGCGGAACTCTGCCGAGCAATCTGTCGGGCTCTCAAAGCAGCGGCTCGTTTACCGAATAGCTTCAGTGACTGTATTGCATCGTCTGACTCCGTGAGAGCTGCACCGCCTTCGGAAGCATGCCTCACCTATTGTTTCTACCGTTGCCCTTATCGTTTCTGGCGTCAAATACTGCAAACAAACTTGGCTATATTCCATGACTTTCAGGCCAAGCTTTTGCTTCGGCATGTGGCTCCACGAGGGCACGAGGCCCGACTTCTTCTGGATAAGATACGCGCAAGACAGAGACCCATTCGTTGATAGCTGGCAAAACGCTGGTATGGCGCTTTAATTAACCTACTTCTAGGCCTTTGGTTACCCATCAGAGCTAGCCGCATTGTATGGTGGCTGTCGATCTGCACATGGCCCGAGTCTTGCGGCTGGGTGTGCGCAGGCACATGGCATACAACGCCGCGGCTCACAAAAAAAACTCTTTTTGAGCTTGTGAGAGAAATCCGAAATCTCGGAGCAGGCTTGGCGGATAGTTCTAGCCGCTGTGCCAGGACCTGTCCCAGGAAAATGACAGGTGTATGTGTGGTGAATACGCGTTTTTGACTTGGTTGATGGATGAAGGGCTGTGATTAGACGGCTTAACAGAGCTGCCAGCTTGAACACTTTTACAGGCGTTTTTCTCTCAATGAAATGAGGCTGCTCTGGGTCGGTCAGCAACCACAAGTCATACGATATTCAAGTCTCGTCAGTTTTTGATTTGAAGCATTGTCACAGCAGTGGCTAAATAAGAATATGTGGTGGGCAGGCTGGCTGAGGCTGCTGTGGCTTGCCATGGCGTTGTCTGCCAAGTTTCGCAGACATCAGCAGCATGTACTAGTGGCACTCGTGGCACTCCGCATGGGTTGTCGATGATACGGCAGCATCCGGAGACCTTGTCAAGTTTCAGTTGCTCCCAAGATTTTTGTTTGGCGGGTACTTGGGCCGCGAACCGAGTGAGCCGCTCGCTTCACAAAGCCCGAACATGATCGTTGCCGGGGTTTGGTAAAGGATCATAGGAAAGTTACCATGGAAATACGAGAAGGCGTCTTTGTAAATGACACTGCGCAGTAGAGGTCGTTGCGCGATTTACTGAATGGCGAACAAGGTCGAGAATCATACACCTGAGCCACTTGGCCGGAGTGGTGCAGAAAGTTGGGGGTCAGAAAGCCGCGGACCGTAGTCGAATTATGAGATGCAGCCCAATGCCGCTTGGCCTTTGTTACTGCTAGAGTCCAGTGTCCCTTTTTCCGATAATTTTTTTATTCTAGCGGTAAACTGCCGTTCAAGCCGGACACGCGTGCCAGCAGCAGACAGCAGTTGATAGTACGAAGTGACTTGATCACTGGCAGAGACATGCGTCAAGTAAGACACAGCGCCGGCGATTCGGATGCTCGCCGGCAGGCAGAGCAGGCTCGGTAGGGTCCGTTTGATGGATGCATGCGAGTACTTGGCGCATGGACGCAGTGAGAGTACGGGATTAGAGGAACAAGGATGACCGGAGAGTTTGTCGCGAAGGGCGCAAATGTGAGAGTGGGTAAAGAACTTGACGTTAGCGCTGAGGTGGTGTTGATGGCTCTGATTAGCTGGCATGAGGTTCAAGCGGATGGGTCCTTGATTCAAGTGGACGGGATAGACAAGCCGGCTTCGCCTGCTGGCGAGCATGACGCCAGGCGGCCCCGAGATCAGACATCGTTCGGGGAGCTGATGGTGGTGCTGATGGTGGTGTTGATGATGGGTGTTGATCAATGATGATGGGTGTTGATGATGGGTGTTGATTGATGGCGTGGCGGCGGCCAAGGACGATGGAGGAGTGCGAGCGTACGTACGCAACGTACCACCTGGCGGAAGAGGGTGTATTAGCAAACACAGCAGAAGACGAAGATTAGCAAGGCAGGGCAGGACGGGGTGACATGACGAGTACCTAAAGGCAAGCGGACAGTTTGTCGGAATTGGTGGCACATGGAAGCAAGGAGCGGAATGCAAGTCGCAGTTCATGTGGGATGCGACCTTGCCGACGGAGATGGAGATGGGAGGAGTCGAACAAACAGACGACAGAGTGGGTGTAGGAGTGGATGGCTGTGGGTGAGAGGTGAAACTCTTGGCCGGCTGGTTGGTTGGCATCTGGCCGGCGGCCTCTCGAATGACGGGGGTTTGAAGAGAGAGCTAAAATGGTTGCCCAAACTGGGGGAGTTCAAATGACTGGGGCTAGTTTGGCTTGCTTGGCTGGGTACCTAATCGAGGAGCTGATAAGCGGCAAAGTCAATTTTAGGTAGGTACCTACGGAGTACAGTACCTATACTGTATAATTCTTCCTTGCAGTGGGCTTTCCGTGCCCCTCAGTGGTTTCCAGTGGGCGGGGTGCCAACGAGGTCCACTGAACCGGACAATTGCCGCCAACTCCCCTGGGGGCTTAAAGCCTGCAGATTTCCACAGCACCCCCGGTAACTCCCCGAAAGCCCCTGTAAGTATCCTCTGAAATCGAGCAATCACCTTCCCGGTTGGGCCTGTGCCGTTTCTGACCTGAGAATAGCAATCAATCCTTGAAAGACGTGTTGCAGGCTAATTAGTCCGAAACTATCAGTATCTGTTGCTTTGTGTTTTGATTTTCTCTACTAAATAGAGAGCTGTGCCGTGTCTTTTTCTGGCCACGGCCATGGTTCCTGTTTGTAGGTAGGTGATGACTGAACAAGTCTCCCGTCCCCGTACAGAAGCGCATCAAGAGTGCGCTCATACACATAATCCATTGCAAAAGCAAAGTAAATACACATCCTTAAAAAGGACAATGCAAGCCAAGTCTCACGACCCGGGACCTGACTGAATTTTTACCCATGCCTACTCTGTTAGTGCCGACTAGTTACTGCAAGCTACCTTGCAAAGTATACTGTTTATTAGCGGCGCTCGCCCCGGCCATTCAGCGCGTTTAGCGCACCTACCCTTTGTAATTAACCCGCTAGCCTGGCAGGCAGCCTGGCAGGCAGCCTAGCACAGCATCACCTCATTCCTCCCTCGCCAAGGCTGCTTTCTCCTCCCACATCCCTCGATACCTATCATCATCTGCTCCATGATGCCATCCAAATAATAGCCACCGCTCATCTCCACCACTTCTAGCTCGCTTCTGCCTCACAGCCCGCCGCAGCATCAAAGCCGTGGCCATCTGCAGCAGCCGTGCAGTTTGATACAATGCAAACCGACCCTCTGTTTATCAGACGGACGCTCTCGGGCGCGAGCCGGCTGGATCAATTGATAGTCGGTCGATTAGAAATCCATTCATTGGTTACACCTCGTGCCAGCAACTCTCGAGCCCTTGTCCCAGTCGAAACCACATCCACTGCACCCACCAATGCTCGCCGCTTGACCGCCTATCCAGCACAAATCTTCTTCGCTCTACGGATTACTCCGTACTGGTACGGAGTTACTGGTACTCTGGACTCCGAGCAGGACGCACACGACACGGGAACGTGTGCACCACCATCGCAAGCCTTGTCCGCGGCAGGCTCGGGCGGACGGCACCAGATCAAGCCCGTCATCTGGCCCAAGCTTGACTGCGCTCTGCGCGCCCACTGCTTCCAGAACTTCTTGGCCAGGCTTCTAAATAACCTTCCACGCAGTGCGCTGTACGGAGTTCGGGAATCGTTTTTCGCCCCTTGCCCTTGGCTTGTGCAAGCCAGTCGGCCACCATGAAGCATTGGGCGTTATTTGCTGGTGTCCACCCACCCACTCACTGTCCACCACTGGATCCGTCGATTCTGTTCTCATAATCAACAACGTAGCATTTATACGGAGCTCTTTGAACCCTTGTACACATGTACAATCGGCGCTCAGGACCTTGCGGAGAATGCCCCCTGAAAAGACCTAATTAGGATCAGACCCTGGTACTGGTGGAGTTTCCAACACCGATGAGCCGGTGTCTTGCTCTCGCAGATCCAGCATGACGGCCGAGTGCGGGCAAGCTAATCCGTACCGGTAGCTGCCATTCCGACTCACATACCATGCTCGTGGAGTTGTGGCCAGTCTCGCTCGCTCATTGTACCAGACTAACTGCGGCAGAGAATCGCCGTAAAAGGCTGATGGTCCGTGGACTATGTATCTGGCTGCAGCCTCCTGGTGCAGCAGATCGATGCGACGGAGAGGGACCCTTTCCTAGTCATCATCCACCAGCTACGGAGTAGTTGCCAAACCTGCCCGCACGCATGATGTGCAGCTTGCTGCAACGTTATTCGCACAAAGCAGGCGTGATCAACGACTAGCCCATTCTTCTGCCACTAACTAATCGTCACGGCCCCTTTCCGGCTCATTCTAATCGCTCGTGTTTTATGCGACACACCTGTCCTACTGGTACACGAGAAAGATTTGATCAGGCTCTTGTTCCACTGCGAGCTCCAGCTGCAACACCTAGCCACGTTCTCTAAGACTCTGTCCGCAGACATAGCAAGCGCCCCATGGCCTTGTACAGAATCCGATTATGCGCCCAAAGGAACCTGTTTGGCTACGGACGTTTTCTCGGCCTCGTTGCCGAGTGGATCGAACAGTTATACGCACATGGGGGCATACCAGCAACCACGCGTCTTTTCCAGTGAGTGCCACGCAACCAATTTGAAGGGATGCGACACCCAGCGGAACAACAAGTGCCGATGGATATCCCAAGACTTACTCGCATGGCTCCTCCCTTTTCTGCTGCCAAGTCATGGGTATACTGATGCGGATCTTTCGCGACCGATTGATGCGATGAGATGTATGCCGCTGACTCGCACCGCCGTTATAACCGCCTCCCACAAATAACAGAGCGTGCCCTTGGAAAAGTGTTTGAGCAGCTTGTCGCTCATTGATTGCGGAGGCTGTAGAATCACACGGCAAACTGATAGATCCTTTGTTAAAGCGGCGACTTTATCTCTCTGACGAGCGCACCTCTTGCGCACGCACGGTGATGCAGTAGCTAGCTGCCTGCCGGGGCGGCAGTGCCGGACTTGTCATCAAGACGTGGTTTCAATCGTGCCCGTTGCGGTGAAGTCAAAAGGTCGGCAGTTTTGACCAAGTTTCTTTTCACCTGACATGCGCCGAAAAGACAAAACATGTTGGCAGTGAGCCAGCGATGCAAGGCAATGGCGACTCCCGAGAGACTGCGCTGCAACGTCTATATTGCGTTGAAACTTGGCCACTCGATTTGCCTGCCCTATCAGTGGCTTCAGCCCTCCCAGTGATGACTTGAAACAAGAATAAGGCTCGTCATTATTCTCAGACACCATGGATATGTACCGGGATAATTTGGTTGCTTCTCGACAGGTCACTGGTGGTGATTGTACTGACTGCCCAGCGCCTTTCGAAAGATAGCAATTACTAGGAGGCGCCAGCGCAAGCCACAATGGTAAGCCGAGTAAATTCTCTCGGCTTTGTTGTGATTTGTATCGCATCACAATTGGAATGTATTTCGTAACACCTTTTCAAGGACTTGCACAAGACGGCGTCGGACAAGAAACACAGACTGGCAACGCAGGGTCCAGGTTCAGACAACAAGATTCGATGCAACAGATCTGTCTGGAACCAATCCCACTGGCTAGTCAAGTGTTTGGGCTCAAGGGCAAAGGCCGAATCAGCCTGCGCGGTATACCGTATTGCGTCAATCTGCGACAACATGTTTAAAAGAAGAAGCCAGGGTTTGATACGATGGCTTGCAAGCCAAGAGAGGGTCACCAATGAAGACGATGCAACAGTGTGTCAGTGCCACAGCAAAGCCAGCGGGCATTGGGCAATAATAAGCTACGGCGCCGGCTCGGCAAAATGCAGGCTGCCTGGCTATTCCGCCAGTCGGCCCGCTTTGCTTCATGACTGCCCGGGGTCAGATTGCGTTTGCTGCTATGCAGACTTTGATGCCCGGCCCAGAAAGGGTCCGCAACAAGCGGAGGTGAATGCTTTGCGCATTCTGGGGTTCGTGGCTGCGACTCTGCGAGTGGTCATGCCATGCCGGATCCCTGGTCTTGGCAGCAACCCTGTGCGTTGGCGCTGGGAGCTAATTATGACTCTCACCCGCAGCTGGAACCATTCGTCAACCGTCAAGGGAGGGAGGGTGGTGTGGATGGTGATTTAGCTCACAGCCTACTCCGTACAGGCAGGCTCAATATTACGGCGACTGGCGTCGGCGCCATGCCGTCCAAGTAAGGCCACAAGACGTCGATGGCAACGGCAGCATCACCTATTTCAGTCGCCAAGCACAACTGCTGAACTTTTTCGGCTCCACCACGACGAATTGACAAGGTGTCATGTATGATGGCGTCTTGTTGAACCTTTTTGTGTGGAGGGCATTAAGGTTGGACCGCTGCCGTCGTTTCGGCCGAGCTTCCGGACTCGCCCATGCTGGGTGCCCTGGAAGTACATATCTGTACCAAGAAGCCGGGCCGAGAAACGGGGAGACAATATAAGCCACTGGGGCCCGTTTGAGAGCTTACCAGGGTGAGGGGTAATTTTGCGTTTTCTTTTTGGCACACATTCAACTTGGGCAGGCAGTTGGGACCAGTATGCTTTTGGATAAACGTTTTTACGCGAGGAGCCATCTGTGGACTCGCAGCGTACCAGTAATTCCAATGCAACTTGGCCCAAGTCCAAGGGGGTGCTACTACGACAGCACTCGACACTCGACTACTGGGTAACCCACAGCGCCACAGAAGAATCAAAAATGAAGATGACCAGACCCTGTTGAATCCTTGTCGGATACTTTCCATTGTCGCCCCACCCAAGTACACGACCTCGGGCAGCCTGACCTGGACTTGCAAGGCCCGGCAGCTCGACCAGCTCGACGACCTGAGAGGCTGAGATGCCTGAGATGGGGTGCGCGAACCACACTAGGAAAGATTGAACGAGTAAGGGCCGACATGTATGTCATTTTTACGGGTAAGCACTTGTAACACGCTTTTTCGAGAGAAGACCAAGTCTTGGCCTGAGTTTTCACACCCCTCTGTCGTGCGCACCAACACATTACCAGTTGGCAGTACATAGTAGTTAAGGTCGAGGCAAGCAACAACCGGAGATGGGGAGATGCAGAGGCAAGGCTGTGACTCGCACGACACAGCAGGTGACGGCAGGCCTGACTCCTCGGTTCTGACTAGCCACGTTGCTAGGGCTGCAACGCTGCGACGCCGAGCCCAAATTTGATGATTTATAATAACTTGGCTTCAACGGGAAAGCTTTCTTTTTTTGGTCTTTTTGCCAAGGCCGGAGGCGTTTCTCCCACCCGTTTCTCTTTGGAAGAGAGGTTTCGGCTGATGCCTGCCTGCCGGAGTGCAGGAGGGCCAGTTCTTGTGCGCCTTGTGCGCCCAGTTCTTTGGCTGCTTGCTGGCTTGCATCTTGGGGCGTCTCGGGCGAGGGGCAGCTGCCGCCAGCCTCTCCCGCCCGGGGCGCCAGGCGCCAGGCGGCGGCGAGCCGGCTACGAGCATTGCCACAAGAAAGAAGAAAAGAAAAAAAAAAGTTTGCGCAAACAAGATAAAATCTTTTCATGTTGGGACCCAAGTTACCGGTACGATGAGGCGAAGGGGCAAGGACCAAAATGCCACGCACCACATCCGGAACCGCCCGAGATCATCTTCTCCTTGGGTCGTCCGTCCCTGTTTCCCCGCGCGAGGACATGATTGCGTGCGTGCGCGCGCGCGCGTGTGTGTGCGTTTTCAGCTGTGGCTGTTTTCTCGGCCTTGGATCCGACACTAATAAGTAATAACTCGCTTGCTTTTGCGGATGCCCCTATCAAGTCGCACATTGCCAACGCGCGTGCTTTAAGACGGGAAATTAAAGTTGTTGATCTCAATGCCACTCCCATCCAAGAGAAGCCTCGGGGGGCGTCATCGTAGTAATGAGGTACACACGTCTACTTCAATCCTAGGCCAGGGCTTGCTTCCAGGATACAATTTTGTACCATGTCGAATATCGTACATATTGATCAAGAAAAGACGAAAGAACATGTACGGATACCGAGGTGCTATTGATTCATCCAGTCTTTTGGTAATAATAATAATGCCTCTAGTCTCATCATTCGCATCGCAGCATGTAAACGGATAATGCACAATACCAGCCAGCCCCGACTCGAAAAAAAAACATGAATAAACTCTCGTCTTTTCTTTTTCTTCCCTACAATGCAAAATAACCAAGAATAGTAAACGACCTTATTCTGCGCATCAACGCCCCTTCTTCAACTTAGCCCTCGGTAGTGTCCATCGCTTCTGCTTCCGCCGCCGCCGCCGCTGCGGCCAGCTTGTTCCTTGCCTCTTGCATCTTTTCCTCGCGCCACTGCTCAATCTTGGCCTTGAGGTCCGGTTGCGGCACCGCGTCGTCCACAGTCATGGGCTGCCTCGTAAACGGATCTTTCGGGTCGCTGAGGAGGTGCTGGACAATGGTGGAGCGGTCGACAATGTGCTTGGAGGGAAGGAGGACCGGGTCGCGCATGAGGTCGCCCATAATGGGGTCCTCAAACTCGGGGGGCACGTCGCCGAGGTCAAGCTCCGCCTGGTCGAGGGTCGCCTTGGCGACTTTGAAGCGCGCCTTGAGCCGCTCCCAGCGCGCCATGTCGGCGGGGTCCTTTTGGTTCCGCGACGTGAGGATGGTGGTGACGCGGTCGAGCACCTCCATCTTGAAAGAGCGGCCATCGGCGGCGACGGCGTCGACAAAGACGGGCGAGCCGTCGAGGTTGAGGTAAATCTCAACTAGGTCCGAGAGGAGCTGGATGGGGCGAAAGTGGTACTTTTCGCGGTTCTCCACGTTGAGCTCGGCGGCGGCCCTTTTGCCCGCGAGCGTCTCGAGGTTGTAGTTGAGCATGCTGGCGAGGCGCGACACAATCTCGGGCATGGTAAAGGCGTCACTGAGGGCGTTTGTGAAGAGCTTCATCATTTCAAGCGTCTCGTTGGCGAGCTGCATGTACGAGGTCGCCTGGTTGCCCAGCGTCTGGAGCTCTTCCTGCTTCTTCTGCCCGTCGTCGGCGGAGAGGCTCGGGTCCTTGAGCTCAATCTCCAGGGCGCGCATCTTGGGGAACTTGGACAGCGCCTCGTCGAGGACATAGGTGGCGTCGTTGAGCAGCATGTTGACAAACTGCACAAAGAACCCGCGATTGACCCTGCACACTTGTTAGTAAAGATTCGGCAGCAGTGTATCTGTGGCGCTACTTGCTTGCTTTCTCGTGTAAGCTGCTGCTTGTACACGTCGTTGGGCCAGACACATTTGATGACCTGAAATATCTCGTAACGAATGTTGAACTTGTCGTAAAAGGCATTATTGCCCGTCGACTCGCATTCAATGTAAAATTTCATCAGCGCATGGAGGAGGTACTCGTTGGCAAATGGCAACGACATGAGCTGGTCGCCGAGAACACCCTTCTTCAAGTGCAAAAAGTTCCATGTCCCGTAGAATAGCAGTGAAACCAGAGATGACTTGAGATATGGGTTCTTGATCCACTCCGATGAGCGCAGAAATGTGATGCACAAGGCAGGCATCTCTTCGCCCACGGCGCTGGGGAGAATGGTAGGTAGCCACTTGAAGACAAACTTGAAGTTGTCGACAATATTTTGCAGAGCGTACTCTGGAAGGCACGCGAATGCTTCCTGGTTCTGATCTTGCAGCGGAAGCTTGATTATCTGGCTCTCTCTGCCGGGTTTGTAATCTTGGCCAGTGGCGATGCGTAGTAGCCACACCGCAACGTAGCGCATGAAGCGGAGCGATGTGCTCTGCATGCGATCATCGAGTAAAACACCCTCAATGGCATGTCTCATGCCAATCGATCTCTCGAGAACGTTGACGTGACGCCTCACCGTCTCTTCAAATACGCTCAATTGTTGCGGGTTGTTGGCAAACTTTTCACGCTCGGCCTCCATGGCCTGTATGCGCGACTCGACGAATTTGATGTCTCTGTCCAAGTTCTTAAGCTGGGAGTGTAAAGCTTCACTGCCATAATGATGGGCCGCCAGAGTAAGGAAGAAGGCTTCTGAGATGAAATTGGACTCGCCCTCTTCTTTCTTCTCATAGTACTTGTCGGCTGTGGCTTGGTCGGCATTAATCTTTGTCTCGTCTTTGATATCAACCCGTGGTTTGCGTCGCAGGTACTTGATGTCGATCTTGTCCACCTTGCTAAAGTCATTATCCATGAAAGGCTCACAAAATTGATCCATGATTGTGGCAATATTGAGCATGAAGCCGTTGGAAGCAACTTCTCGCGGATCGAACTGTATAGCTCTGCGCTTGTGATTTGTGTTCATTATGTACGCGAACCAGTCCAGCATTCGACTTCTTGTGTCCGGGCCTGCTCTTATGAAGGCGCTAGAAATTGTAAAGAGGTCGGTTTGGTGGGTTCGCAATACCATGCGGAGAGCATCCTGCGCATTCTTTATACGGCCCTTGTCAATTGATCGGGCGCCTGGAAAGTACGTCTTGATGACTTCGGGCTGTAGGGGTGAAAGGCGAAAGAAGGGGCCGAGTAAGGTGTGCTTTTCGATGCCGGCGGCGGACTGAGGCATGTTAAAGGTGGCGTGTTTAGAGAGATTGGTGATGAGGATCGGAAATCGGGTGTATAGAAGTAGAGCCTTGGCTGTTAGCGGAGCGTTGCAAAGATGAGACGTATCGTACATACCTCAACATGGGGTTTGTAGTTGTCATTCATGGAGCTGAGTGCGAGCTGGTTGCTTATGCGAACCATGGCGTCGTTGAAAATGTCTGGGATAGCTTCATCCTCGTCAAATCGCTTGATTGCTTCTTGAATAAAGTCTAAACAGATGCCATTTTGGTCCGTAGGACCACGGAGCAGCTGCGGCGCAATGGTGTCATGAATAGGGTTCGCCGAGCGTCTACCAATTAGTTAATGCTGGACATTGCCAGTACGTTGCTTTACTAACCCATAGAGATCCGGCATTGTGACGGCAAACAGACAGTTGCTCATGCACAATCTCTTGGCCTCCTCGTGCAGTTGTTGTCTCGTCGAGGAGCTCGTCTTCTGGGCAGCCTGCTTGACTGCACGCTTCCAGCACGGCAGCAGATAGCTCATGAGGGGTTTATCCTCGGGCCAATTGGTGCAGGCCTCAATGATGGCCTGGTCGAGTGTGGCGGTCGAAAGGCGCATGGGCTCGCCGGCCTCGTTGAGCTCCTCGTTGAGGTTGGGCAAAAAGGTGAGACGGACGCCGCTGGGGGTGCTCATGTGGTGGGGGTCGACGGAGAGGCGAAAGATGTTGGTGAGGATGCGGTTCTCGTACTGCTCGTCCGTCTCGGCGGCCTGGGACGGCGCCGTCTGCTTGCGCGGGTGCGCGGCAGCATTGCTTGCTGCAGAACCGCCGTCAATCTCTTGTAAGCTTCTCTTGCGCGGTGAGGCGGGTGAGGTGGCTCTACCTGGCGAGCCGGCGACCGGGCTCTTGGCGTCGCTCTGCTTGTTGAGCCCGAGCTGCGTAAACGGGTTAGGTCCAGAGCGCGCTGGCGCGGCGGCGGCGGGTGTGATGTTTATTTTCTTCCTGGAAGCGGCGGAGGCGGACGATGAATCTGCTGTCGTGGGCTTGGGCGAGGCTTGGCCGCCGGGGCTGCTGCTGCCGCTGCCGTTGCCGTCCTGCTGCGGTTTGGGCGCGCCAAGCTTGGCGAGGCGTCGTGCTCGAATCTGCGTGAAGGGACAATCTGTCAGTGTACAGAGATGCCAAGCGGCGAGGATCGTGGCGTACCTGATCCATCTTCTCCTTGTCGGGAGCTTCGTTGCCGCCGTAGGGCTGGTCGTTGGGATCCATGCTGACCAAATGGAAAACGGAAGGACGGTCGGGCTGGCGAGCGGCGGCAGCGAAGGACGCAAACAAGAAGAATCAATGGCAAAGGTCAAGAACGATAGAAAATAAAATAAAAGTCCAGGGGGAGTAGGGACAAAAGGGCAGACTGCTAAGCTGCCGAGTGATGGAGAGAGAAGAAAAGCCTTGAGTTGTTCGCCGCCAGATTCACGCCGGTGCCGCTTGTGACTTGTGACGTGCTGAAGGTGGGATATATTTAGTGGAGCTTGGCTGGCGGTGGGTGATTGAGTAACTACCTAAGTTGACCGTCTGCTGCCTGTAATCTGCTGCTTGAGCGGCAATGGTATATCGTAGGTATTGTGATTTTGAGATTGAAAAGTCTAACCACAATCCCGAAATTTCTCAATATTTTGTTGATGGACTGTCCCTGTCGCTCTTTGCCGTTGTTGGAAGCTGACTGAGCCGCGCGAGACAAGACGAGATGGAAGCGCGGAGAAACAGTAAGACGGCGCCAAACAAACTATGGTGCTTAGCAAAGCAACTGCCGGCGCACGCACAGGAATGATTCGAAAGCCTGTTTCGTGATGATTGGACAACGTTTCGATACGCACGACGAAAAGAAAAAGGTCGATTTACACCCACATCCTATTTAAGCCTGTGCCACCCATCCGCCGCGACTGCCGCCTTGTCCGCTGCGGACCGGGTTTGGAGCGGACTTTACAATTGAGCCTAGCAGCAGCTGATGTCGAGTAATCATCAACGAAATTGGTTCATGATGACGAATATCTCCAGTACATGAGCATTTTACTGGTCTTTTAGACAGTAACTGAGGGGTGGATATATTCCTAGAGCCCCTGCCTCTCTTGCAACAACTATCAACTGGCCATTTTGTCTTTCATGTACAGACATTGGCATTTCAAAACTACATGTGCTTGTTCGAGTCTTAAAAATATCATGTACAGCACCGTTACAATCGCGGTACGTCCGCGTCCATGCCCGACGATCGCCTTCTCTCCTGCAGCATCGTGATGCCCTCTCCTGCGCTGTTCCTGCGAATGCCTGCCGCCGTCGCCGCTGCCGCGCCCGTATTGTTGGCAGCTCGAATGCGGCCCTCCTCGCGGCTCCGATTTAGCAGCCAGTTGACGTGCATGCGAATCATGTTGATGTTGTTCCGCAGCTCCGTCACCTCCTCCCGGATCGGCATCACTTGGTTCAGGGTCCACATGCTCTGCCGGGCCTCGAGGTGGGTGAGGTTTTGGTGGACTTCTTCAAAGCCCGCGTCGAGATCCTGCATCGTCCGACTGTCGCTGATGGCCGATTCACCGGCGCCGGAGCTGACTCCGCCAAGATTGCCAGCGCTACCGCCGCCAAAGCGACGGCTGACCGACATTTCCTCCAGCTTTCGCGTCGTTTCATCCTGGCGGGTCTGCAGGTCGCGGAGCTGGCTGCTGAGGTCGCCATACGACTGAATGACGTCGCGCTGCGAGCGGATGATGATGCCCGAAGGTGTTTCTGGGTGAAATGCGCAACAAACTGTGTGAGTGCTCATCTGCCCGCGCATTATGCGGGCCGGACAGCCCAGGTTTTGATACGAGCATCCGACTTCGACTCCGTCACATTCTAGATGACGGTGAGCATCCATCTGTGACCGCACAACCAGGTCCCAGCAAGCTTCGCATCTCGTTTTACTTTTGGCGCAGGATAATAAGTGTAATTCGGAATCAACCTCTTCGATCCTTTCCAGGCACGCGGCGCAAGTTGTCTCTTTATGGTGGCACAAGTCGTCGGTGGGTTTCGAGGATAGCTTCTTGGTGCAGTCTTTGTCAGGACAATAGTAATCTCGGTACCGGCATTCGCTGGTAGCATGCTTCTCAATCATTTCTCGGCGCAGCTCCTTTGTACATGCTCTATTGGTGTACGGGCACTTTACCACCAGCGCGTTTAGCTGCGTACGAATGAGGCGGGCGGCGCTGAAGCAGTCTGCCCAGAACAGTGGCTCTCTGTCAATGGGGCACGCTGTTCCGGACGGACTCGAGGCTATACTTCTCCGAATGCATCTGTAGCAAAATGTGTGGTCGCACGGTGTGGTAACGGGATCAACAAGCGGGTCGTGGCAGATGGGGCACAGCAGGCTGGCATCGGGCTCGGTGACATAAGTTAACGAATACATGTCAAAGACGCACTGCCCGCCGTAGCGCTTTGGGATGTCGAGAGACGACTTGTGCGGCGGCAGCAGCGGCCCCGAGCGGCGATCCGTGTTCATCGTCGAAGCGCTACCGCCGGCGGCCGCGGCCCCGCCAGCCAGCGACCCGGACGTGCGGCGACGCAAACCCCTCAACGCTGCCCCTTGCCGCATGCGACCGTGAATCTCGGGCGTGATGTAAAAGGCCTCGGGGGAGGGTGGACGGACGAGGCTGGTGACGAGGTCGGGAGTGGCCGAGGCGCGGCGCAGGTTGCGGCGGGCAAAGCGACGAGCCTCGGCGGGCGTCATGCGCAGGCCGTCGTCGCTCGAGTCGGAGCCGTAGTTGGGGGACATGGAGACGCTGGTACTGACAGAGGAGCGCAAGATGGGCACGTCGGGGGCCGTGGCGTTGCTCTCGCGCCGCGTCGGCGGGGGTGTGGTGCTGGCCATGGTTGTGACGTTGCTGGTGATGGTTCACGCTGTGGGCGGTGTGAGGACGGCGTCGCGGAGACGAGCCCGTACATGTGAGTATGGGGTCGAGACGATGGCGTATAGTAACAAGTTGGTTGGGTATGATTGGTGGTGTTGACAAGAAGGCGGGTTGGACGAGAATAACAGATGGAAGGAGAGGAATGCCGTCATGGTGACTTGTCAGATGCTCACAGGCTTTTAGTAAGGTTACAGGTGCCTAGGTAGGTACCTACCTATAGTTACAGGCAGGTTCTGAACCTGAAGCCGACACCCGCGGGGCCCGCTTACTTGGCGGGGGACAAAACATGCCACTTGTACTCTGCTAGAAAAAGGACGATTGCTATTTCAAAGTATTACAAAAGCAAAGTATTAAAAAAACAAGTGACGAGTATCAAAATTCTTTGCTCTTTGATATATCATCGTTAGTCATGTACTTGGTAGTTTGGTACCTATCTATTCGTCGCTGCTAATTCGCGTACCCTCGGCCTTTTCGAGAGCTGAAATGCGCCATGCCAGTACTCACCACCTCCACAGGATGCCGACGCCACGCTGAAACCAGATGTGGTAGTAGAAGCTAAGCGTGTGCGATGGCCGATTTGTCCAGACCCAGCCAGACCCTGGAGGAGCGCCGCCGATGCAGACACCGAACGTATCGTCCCTCTGAGGGTGTTTGGTGTGTGGCCAAAATAGTTGTATCCTCTTGGGAGCATCCTATATTCGAATTGTCTAATGATCAAATAGGTCACAGTTGCGTTGACAAAAGTAAAGAAGAGTCGCTGTAGGTGGCGACATGATCAGAGACCACAGAGGGCTCCTGATCACCAGGTAAATTCCAGAAATTAAGTGTAAAAAAGGCAAAAAGGTTGTTTTAAAATCCAAGTATAGGGAGACTGGTTCCTTTTATCTATTGTGCCTATTGTACAGCGCACCACCATGGCCGAATGCGACCGACACACCACTTCCTCCAGGCACATAACCTGACGATAGGGGCTTCCACACACAAATGTAACAACAACAACCAATACAAAGCCCTTTTAACATGAAACCCGATAATTATCGTGACTTATTCCAACAATATACTATAAGTATATAAAGGATAATCCCCCCCCTCTCTTCCCACTCTCCCTCCCCCTTCCCCTCCTTCTCCCCCTTCTCCCCCTTCTCCCCCCTCTCCCCCCTCTCTCCCCCCCTCCCCAGCACGGGCCCTGCTGGCCACCGTGCTGGCCACCGTGCTATTAGCGAAACTACTGGACCTGGCCCCGGCAGCAGAATTTACGCTGGCTGGTGGTGGCCGCGCCCGTCAGGGGCGGCGGCAGCGGCGGCAGCTGCGGCAGCGGCGGCAGCATTGGTGGTGGTGGTGGTGATGCTGGCGGTGTACGGGGCCAAATCCTTGGCCCGCGCAAAGTCTCTTTGGGCCTGGGCCTGGGCCTCGTCCCTATTGATTTCTAGGGCCGCCTTGTGGCTGACCAGCTCGAGGGCTAGCCCGAGGCTATGGAGGGCCAGCGAACGCCCGCCATTCGTGGTAGTAATGCTCCCGCTCTGCTACAACCCAATCATGGATTGCAGCTTGGGCCCAAGATACGACCATACATTTTGTTGGAATAGCTGACGATAATTATCGTTGGTTTTGGGTTAAAAGGGGCTTCGTATTGGTTGTTGTTGTTGTTGGTGGTGTTGTTGTCGTTGTTGTTGTTACGTTTGTGTGTGGAAACCCCCTCTCGTCAGGTTTTGTGCCGGAAGGAAGTGGGTCCTTCCTGGCTCTTAGCTAATGAGACGGCCGCGTCGCAGCACTTGCTGAGGTAGGCGCAATACATTCCATTCGGAGCGTTGTCTTTTTTCGTTTTCATTTTCAATTTTTTTTTTTTTTTTGGCTTGGTCAAGATTTCTGATCCTCATTCCATGAGCCAAGTTCGTGGTCGCAACAACAGGCGACTACAAACAGCAGCCATTGCTTACCGAGTACCTGTAGCCATGAACTCGATAAAAGCATACCAGACAAGGCATGCAGACGAGAAGCAGAGGACAGCAAACACGTACGCAAATCACGACATGTCAGGACGTCGCTATGCTTCATCGCTCTAGCTGGGCTTTTCCCATCTATATCCAATTCTGTCTCTATAGCATTGCCCCCTTCATGTCAAACTCGGTCGCTTTGTAGTCGATCCGAGTTTCTTTGAAACTGTGGTATTCGAGCAAGAACGATCTCCCAACCAATATCCGGCGCGGCCACGCAACATCATGGCCCTTCAGCCAGACACCTCCCAATATTGCCTAGGACCATCTTGATGATTGAAACAAGGCTAGACATGTTCGTCAAGACCATTGCTGTATGCCAAGCGGCGTGTTTCGCGACGCAGATGGGGATCCGACTCGGTCTTCGCATGCCTACGTCGCAAGCTCGAGATTATGACGTTTGCGTTTGCCATTTGGCACACTCGTGCAATGTCCCCTACGGACCGCTATGCTACCTCGAGCAACGGCACCGAGCTTTTATGGCGCCCATCAGAATCGACCTGTGGCTTCCCAACTCGGCCATTCACCATGACGCAAGTAATCCCCTAGCAGCGTTCAACAGGGGCTTCACAGTCGGGTTCATACTATCCTTGCTGATATTTGTGGGCAATTCATTGTCTCGCATGGAACTTCAAGTTCCCGAGCTACGCAGAAAAGATGATACTATGGAACGTCAGCTCCATTGTCACAATGACCGCATTCCTCGCCGTCTTTTGTATTTGCATCCGCTGTTCTAGAAGCGCGCTTCACACCTGAAAGCTCCTCATGTGGTAGCCCGATACAAGTACTTGCTCCAGGCTATTCCCGGGACTGCCCTACTGTTGTTTGCCAGCGCTCGGATTTTTCATTCTGGTAGAAGCGGTGCGATCACTGGCTTATTTACTGCTAAATCCCTTTTTAACGAGTTGGGCAGGAGTTCTTCGCTACGGCGGTCGATAACGCAGAATGGCTCAAATAGGATTTCGAGGTTGGTTCCACTAGGCTCACACCGGCAAAGTATTGTATATTATTGTCTCACGATACGTATCAACACCTATTCCAACCGGAGAATGTGTAAACAAGAATAAAATACTCAATGCTGTGCTGGAATTCCAAATGGTGTCTTTGCTATCCAATCTGAGACAATAAGCCCTTGATTCTGATACAATCTGTCCACAGACTAATAGTCCTTCAATTGCACATCGAAAAGCTGTCATGAGCGCTCATCCTTTTGCATACAAGTCCCCTTTCAAAATAAACCTATCGGAACCCGTTGTTCGCAGTCCGTCATTTCCACATCGACATTATTCAAAAGCTCCTTAAAGGAAGGGACATCAGCAAACTTGTACCACGCTGTTACCTTTGCTTCATTCACGATGAGCACCCAATTCCCATCAACAGCGCTGTGATAGGCACAGTAATACGTGGGCAGCCGGATCCAATTCTCATTGTTCCAAGTGATCCAGGTTCCGTCTGGGTTAATACCCCACCCAATTCGCTCAAAGGCCATGGTCACGGGTCCTTTTGGTATTGCGGCTAGAGAGTCGCCCGTCTCCGACGTCCTCTCTGTTTCTGGCCCGGTTTGGCCTGTGCCGCTCGCAATACGGTATGCCATTTTGCCACAATTGGTGAGAATGACGTCTTGTACTAGGTCAAAAGTTGTAGCGTCGGATTTCGAAGGCCGGGGTACTGATTGTAGACGCCTTTTTTGCTTCATGTGCCAGATATCGAGTGTCTCTTCACGAACCAAAAGGGCGAGGGTTGAGTTTGGCGATATTTGGACAGCGTGGTATTCTCCAGGTATCTTCAATATCGGCAGGTAAGGATATATGTCAGAATCTGTAACTTCCCAGATTTGTATCTCCTTCTCATGAACCACGGCCAAGAGCCGATCATCCGGTGAGAGAACAGCTTTGGACACGTCGGAACGATGAACCGATGTGCGCATTGTGGCATGAAAGCTCGGGGCAGCCAGAAAATGAATATAACTTAAACGCTTGGCATAGGTAACTACCAACATCAAGCGTGCGTTTGACGAGAAACTTGCGAACCGGATATAGTGTCCCTCGTGAGCGCTAAAGCAATTCAGTCGGTCGGGATTTCGGGTTCCTGTCCTCCTCCAGACGCAGAGCACTGTGCCATTGCTTGTAGCAAAGAGATCACCCGTGGGAGAAAAGGCAATCATTTCCATCAGACTCTTCTGACTGACGAAGCTCGGGAAACATCGTCTTGCGCTCATTATACGTGCGCCTCCCGGTCCTATGGACGCCAACATGGTACCATTGGGAGAGTTTAGGAAATTGTCCGAAAATGGGTCGTCATACTCGGAGTCGTCTAGACAAGGGGAATAAGGCGTGTCTCTTGGTTGGTGTTTTGGCAGCCGGTAAAAGAAAATGACCCCTGGCGCTATGTCATTTGTTGTCGAAGAAACAAGCAGCGTTTCGCTTGGCGTTGAAATATACGCAATAGTCGTCACTGGACCTGGACGCGTCTTCTGTATGACTTGGGGGTTCTTGTTTCCAAGTTTCCATATTCTTATGTCATCCTCATACTCGACAACGAGATAATCTTCCGAGATTGTGTATGCGTTATTTTCTTCTTGTAGATATGCTAGCGGGCCGTCCGAGGTGGCCGTATACACTTCCTGGTTTCCGGCCCACCCTTTCGTGATCATCCATGTGCTCTTGTTTGATGAAAGTACAAGATCATAGCTTGGAGCTTTCGTCTCTGTCGGCAAGACAGTCCTGCGGACCTGCTGACCTGATTCTATGTTCCAGAATATGAGGCAATCGTCAAAGTGGCCGGCCAAAAGCGAACAGTCAGGTGATACTGCCACGTCATGGGCGGCACTAGGAAAGTAAATTTTCTTAGCAACGGTACCGCTTTTGATCGACCAAATGTCGGCGAAATGATGCGAAGCGATCAGCACACAACTGTCGTTGTGGGTGAAGGATCTCGGTCGATGGAAGTAGTCGGCATCGTATTTCGCTTTCAACAGCCCTACCTTGTCCTTGAAATACATGTTGCCGTCTTCTATGTTCCATATTTCAATCTCGTCCATTCCGTTGCGGAGCGCAACCAGTTGGGAGTTTGAAGAGAACACGACGGCAACAGGTAATTCACCATGACCTAAAGGGTTATCGATTGGAATCCGAAAAAACTGTTCGCCCAACAAGGTCATAAATCAAACCGTATCACAGCTCATGGCGGCCAAAATCTCTTTGTTTGGTGAGAAGAGAAGCTTCAGTATCCCTGAAACGGGTAAAGGGGAGACTGTGATGTCTGTGAGCCCCATGTTCCAATCCACGTCGACGACGGGTTTTTCCTGAACCCATGCGTTATACCTGTGCTCAAAAGTTCTCCTGACGATGCTATTCATCGGTGTAAAAATGAGCGCTGTGTATATTTGCAGCGGTGCTTGGTCAAAGCTATTCCAGTTTGCCGCCGCGAAGCGGTAAGCATCCCTCAAGAAATTGAGGACCTTTTCGGATTCCTTATTCTATGCAAGATGGACTATTAGTATTTGCTCGTGACATGTAGTAGGGCTGGGTCAACAAACAGGGCGGACGAGTGATTCGAGCCAAAGAAATTCCCTTGCTGGATTTCTTTCGTTTCCAAGAAACGCCAAAGCTTCCAGCCAGTGTAATAAGTGGCTGAGAAGAAACTGATGCATTTCATCACCGTCTGTGATTTTGAATCTTGCTGAAACTGCATGTCCGGTGAGGTGGCGGCAGGCGTAAGCTAGGTCCTGTGTAAAACAGCTTTCTAGGCGCTCTGGACGAACAGCCAAGCGACGAGTGCCAGGCAACTCCAGTCCACAAATATTGAATCTCAGTCCAGTATTCGGTCTGCTGAGAGTCGCTAAACAGCGCCTCGTCATGAAGTCATGAGCGTCCTGCTCGTCAACCCAAATCGGCGAAACGTTTCGTACCTCTTTCGACAGCAAGAAATCTCGAAACGAGCGATGTAACAGTCTGATTTGAGTTTTTTCTTTGCTCGTCGAGCCTTTAGGGCTGATGACTTCAATCACAGACTGGAGGCTCCTCAAGCGACCCCCGATGACTGCGACGTCGAGGCCCAACAGACGCGCAAGGGCTGGTACAGAAACAGGGCTGCGCAAAACACATATTGTGCCGAGAATTTGCCTGAATTCACCGATCAAGACTTGTTTGGAATCTTCCGAAATGTGCGTTTTGGTAGGAATTTGGCGATCGAGCACCGGCCGGTAGGTCGGCTCAAACGCGTGGCCGGTTGTTGTTTTGAGCTCTAAAAGGGCACGGAGCTGCACGTCAGGACTCCCCATGGAATTCTCAGTAAGCAGCCGGCATATAGTTGCAGCAAAGATGAAGAGATGATTGGACATCTTGAGCAGCTTTTCCTCATCCTCGCGGCTTGGCCAGTTCGATCCCAGTCGTTCGGATTTGTCAACTATTGGACGATTGTACTTCTCGCGAACCTGACCTAGCTCATGCTTGATGAAAATGCGAATGTCGTGTTCGATGATGGACTTTTGCACTTGATGAAGAGCCATCGTCGTACACTCGTCTGTGGCTGGGTCGAATTCCTTGAGCACAGCAAGGTCCGGTCGGCTCGTGAAAAAGAGCTTGACTCCCGGAAGCTTTGCTCTTTGGAAGGCAGAGACGAGGGCAAAGAAGCTCTTCAAGTCTGTTTCATCGCACTCGTCCACTGCATCGATGACAATTGCAATCTTTTTGCCTAGCTGGACTTTGGACAGCGGATCCAAAACAAGAAGCTGGAACTGCTTTCTAGCCTCTGTGTGAGCAATACCGTTATTCCTTTTCACGGTGTCGACAATGCTAGGGCGGGCAATGTGGAAGCGGTGTGCTAAATCGACAGCAATAGTACTCGAAAACTTTTGCGCACTACCGCGCTCCGAATCACCTCTTTTAAAAAAGAAGGAAGCGCCTAGTTGGCCGCGCTTGTCCAGGTCCGTGGCGAAGCTCCGGGATATTGTAGATTTGCCCGTGCCCGCCATGCCGTTTAGCCAAAGAGTGCGCGAACGCCCCTTCTCTAGCCAGTCGGATATCTGCTTAAGAAGATCGACGCGAGTTTCCGGGAGGCACAGCGGGCTCTCGCCTTCGGACCGAGAGTCAAATCGTGCGTCGCCTGAGATGGGCAGGCGTGAGAGTACCTCGCAATCGGCCGCGCTAGCTACAATCTCGCTGAAACAGCATGTTAAATTAGTGTCGACATGGAGTGATGGCGTTGCCTCTTACCACGACTGTTCTATTCTCTCGGTTTGAGCTTGAAGCTTCTTAACCGATTCAGACACGGGGGCAAGCACTGGGGTCAAGTTGTTAGGAGCAAGTTCAATATCGACGTGTCTAGTATACTAAGGCTTACACGAGGCTACTTCGCTGGATGGTACTTTCTTGGCCTGGGCCCGGGACTGCACATGACTGATAAGTATCTTTGCATATGCAGCCGCTGTCGCAGCGGCATACCACTGCCAAACATTGTTCTTGTGACTGTCTGCATAATCACACAGACCGCGGATTACCAGGCACGGAAGCTGTGTAACGATTCCAGCAGCTTCCATCTCAAAGCAAATGGAGTCTTGCCCTATTGATTTCGCAATAGAATCCCTCATCGTGGCATCTTTCATCACTGAACTGCCTGACAGCATCACGCCGTAGTGGACCGCGGGAAAGGTCGACTCGCGCCTTGGTCGAGAAACTTCCTGCGAGGCATCACATCTGCTGCAGTCGGACTTTTTGCCCCGGTGAATAAAGTTTGCCTTGAAAAGTCGATCATGTGCAGCGCCTTGATGCATGAATTTCTGTCCCAACCACGGATTTTTTGCAATCATCTGGTCTAAGAGAGTTTGCATCTCATAAGAAATGTTGTCTTGTTTTGACTTGAGATATTAGACGATAGAGAGTAAGACAGCCGGAGGTTTGTTCAGAGATCTAGTTCTCTCCCACCCTTGGCCTTGCTCGACTTTGCCCATGTCCCACTGGATGACACCAGGGGCACAACCATGTGGCAGACCAACCGCAACATCTCCCAAACGAACATCCCGACTGTTGTCGATGCACACGTTGCCCGCCCGTACTGTCGTTTTAGGTATTGCCCCTCCAATGCCGACCAAGACTCCAAATTTGATGTGCGGCAGCGAAGAGAAGAAAAAGCCTCGGAATCAAGCTTTTCGGAGTCATTCCTGGGAGCGTCAACATACCGCAGAGTTATGTCTTTCGACAGTGTGGCAACCCATCCTGCGCCATCCTGCGCTGGATAATCTTTTTTGAAACCCCACGATTTGCGTATAATGCCGCAATCATCGAAGAAGCATGGCTCGAGAGAGGGCTTTTATCGCGGAAAAAAACTCGTGTTATATATGAAAACGCAAGAAAGAGGCTCGGCATCAAGGTCTTCTAAAATAATCCCTGAGACTATCAACAAAACTCGAGTGCATTTCTTTCGACATGTGGCAAATACATACTCCGTATCATCACTCATCAGCTAGAGTACCTTGCATCAAAGAAGCAATGTACTCGCCGATTACAGGCAACCATGGCCTAGTGGACATCCACCTAGTGAGGACGGCCCGCCAACGACAGCGCCATAGGTTGCCATCCTCCTGTGGACATCCACCAACAGCGCCAGCCTGGCCCAGCCATCAGATGGATGTCCGTGGTCCGCGCTATCCTTGACGGCCTGTCCCCACCACGGGCTGGCTTCAGAAAAGAATATTTTTAGATTTCAGAGCACTGTATGTAGGCTAAGCCTTACTCAGCAGTCTCAAGGAGAATCAAGAAAAGAGAGCGCCAAAAGGGACAAGACGATTAGCCTGAGTTCTATGACTATAGTATCTTCGGGAAATTCGTTCACACTATGAATGTTATAATTTAACCTGAATGTTTGACTCATTTGCCATTACAGCTCCGAAACATCCTCAGTGTGCAGGGGCTACTGTGAATGTTCTGAGCTTGGTGGCGAGAGACCCTGACAAGGTGGGCATAACCCCGGAGTGTTCTGGTCCTGAACATCGAGTGATCGTGGAAGGTCTCGTTGATTCCCACTAGGTGGAAGGCAAGCTTGCTGGCTAGGCCTAGCACGAGCTGTAGCACATATGTTTATGTTTGAGGCATAGTTGTGGTCGCAACCCCTGTAATGGATGACTTGCCATTCACACATCGTCGAAGTTTCGGGTCTGTCGAACATTAGCTCCTGTACAAAGCATTGTGCAGCCATCTACGATCGCGCAACCTACGTTGCGATGCCACGGTGCAGCGCTGCCGAAGCACGATTTCGAGTCAAGGTCTTGAGGTTGGGTAGTTTTGCGGGACAAAGACTGGGAGGCAGCTTAGAAGGCGTTGTATCTCGGCAACAGCGGAGGCATACTCCACCTTTAACCGGGCTAATAGGAAGATAACAACCGCACCTTCACGGGCCCACTCTCAGGCCGTCAGCTTATTAACCATCCCCGCAACCCCTGTATCGATTCTAGCATTTTTTCCCACTGTTGTTGTCATCATCTGGAGACTCGATTCAACGATGTCGCTCAACGACCCTGTACCTATAAATGACGGTGAACCGAAGCGTGTCATCTTGCGTCTGCGATACAACGAATTTGAGGATGATGACAGCTCCCACACCGATGCTATAGAGGCGTACTTGAAAGCAATCGGGAGAAAGATAGATGAATGCGGACCTCAGGGACGACACGTTCCGCACGTGGAGATGCGTCAAGAGTACATGGAGAACAATCCTAGGGCCTCGTTCCACGTCACGCTAGACATGGAGAAGCACGCGGTTAGAGAGCCAGACATGAACAAACTGCCACACGAAATATACCGTGTTCGTCGCGGAAAAGAAGGAACCCTGTAGGTTATGTGTAACCCGTTCTGGCGCAGCTGATGGGATTTATTGTGAATGCAAAGCGCTGAAATTCGTTATAGCACCGTGTCCCGATTGCCTGATAGGTGGTTGCTACAGGCACGGCAGTTCACGGATAAGATGTATGCCTGGGGAAAGTTTTAGCCCATCTGCCGATGCAGATGCAGCGAGGAAGGCCACCAGCAAAGAACTCTCGGGCGTTTAGATGGCCCTCGTTCAATACGTGCGACAGCCCCTTCCGGAGCTAGCTAACTTATGCTATTCACATTTAAGGGATCTTTAGGAGTTTAGAGATACTTGCCAGGCAGCCTATTACGCAGTCACGATCAATTATAGAGGACTTATTACCTGGAAATCGCTGCTTAGCTATCGACCTGGCTTGCTATAGGATCAGATTTAACTACCTTCAATTACCTAAACCACCACCTAACATCCACTCAACTAGATCAGTAACTTCTGTCTCCCTATACTTCCACCTTGAGCAGTGATATATAGCGCTGAGGTTTACGCTACGAAGGCGAATGGCCTCGATAGGCGCTGACCTGGGGAGGCTGCTGTGCCTGAAGAATGGCATCTGGCATTGCCATCGCTGCTGGTGCATGTCCGCACAGTGGACATCTACCAGCAGCCGTAGCGGAAATCAGTCAACATGTGGGCAGCTGTGATTTTCCTCATTTGACCGGTCGCTCTCCCCTCTCAGAGTACTCTTCGCAATCGACCAGTGCGGCACTACGAAGATTGCGCTCGTTCCATTTGATCCCGCTCAAAACAGGTCTTCGCCGCCAGTACTCGATATTTGCTACTGAAAATACTCAGGCCTCCCTGTAGGTGCTTAATTGCAAGGCTCTGTCGAGTCCACCACTACCTGCCTCTGCACTATCCAGTTCCCTTATCCAAATCATGATCGGTACTTTCCCCTGCTTCGCCCCTAATATATAAGTCTTTATAAGTTAAATATAAAATTAAAGTAGCCTCACTTTTTTACTTATTATAATATATTAAGTTAATTATAATATAATTATAAATAAAAAAGATTAGATTTAATACTTTTTTTATAAGTATTAAGTACTTAAATATAATATAAAAATATATTAATATAAAAGTAAACTAAAAGATATTATATACTTTTTTATTATAAACTAATAAACTAAGAATATATCTTTAGTATAATATTACTCTAAGAATAATAAGATATATTATATATATTAAACTACCTAATTAAGAGTAAGAAGATTATAAAATAAGTATATAATTAGTATAAGCTAATATATATAACTATTAGACCTAAGATAAGCTTAGGGTAAAGTAAGAGTAAAGTAAATATAAAGTAAATATAAAGGTAAGAAAAGAGCTTATAAAAGGGCCTATAAAATAATTAAAAAAGAAAGCCTTATTAGCCCTTACTAGGAACTAATATAAGTGTTAGATAGTGGCTAGTATAAAGGAAGTGATAAAGGAGATCTTAATAAATAGCTATATTATAATAATATAACTCTATTATTTACTAATAAGAATCCCCTTTACTTAGTCTATATAAGGACCTTATAGCTTTATAGCTATATCCTCCCCTATTATATATAAACCCCTACTATCTTATAATACTAAGGCTCCTAGCTCCTTAGCCTTATAGGCTTATAGCTATATTCTCTTACTTATAATATAATTATACTATAATAGGCTACCTTTCCTTCTACCTCCTCTTTTTATACCTCTTTACTTATCTAAGATAAGGCTTATTTTCTTATATTAAGCTCTTTAGCCTTATTTATATACTTATTATTATTATATATATATTAACTATATATAAGTATATTAACTATATTAGGCTTATAAATAACTTTTTCTTTATTAATACTTAATAAATATATAGTTTATATATATAATAAATTTCTTTTAAAATAACTTTTTTTTATAATATATTTAATTCTTTTACTTTTTACTTATTATTTTTATTAATTACCTTATTATATATTACTTAGTTATAGTCTTTTCTTTATAAACTCTTAATAAGTATATAACTTATATATAATATAAGTTATACTTTAAATAGCTCTTTTAATATAATAATAGCTTTTTTTAATATTAAATTTACTTATTATTATATCTTTATAATCTTTATAAAAAGTATTTCTTACCCTCTTTTCTTTCCCTTTTTTTTCTCTTCTTTAACTAACTATTCTTTTTTATAAATATACTCTTACTATATATTATACTTATTACCTTTATATAATATTATTTTTCTTTATTTTATTACTAACTTTTTTTATAAAGTCTTTTTTACTTTTCTTTTACTCTTATACTATATATTATCTTTACTTCTATTTTATATTACTATTATATATTAATTACTAACCTATAAATAGTAATTTTATAA
>JAEIJG010000165.1:0-46026 GCA_037289395.1 Beauveria scarabaeidicola | reverse complement strand
TATATTATCCTAAGTCTTAAAGTAATATCCTTCTTAATAGTTATTATAGATTAATAAGATAATCTTAATAATCTTAAGGATCTTAAAGATATTTAGCTTAACTCTTATATAAGTAGCTTACTATACTATTTATAATTATTATCCTTCTTATCTTATTAGGGGAGTCTATTTTATTTAGTAATTTTAGATAAAGTATCTATAATCTTAATACCTAATCTTTTATAGATATAGACTCTTTTTACTTATAATATATTCTTAATTACTATTTAAATCTCTTTATTTATATTATTAAAGATTTCCTTTAGCTAGTCTAAATAGGTTAATTAGAAGTATTTATATATAATTACTAGTATATTTATTACTAGGTTATTCTTATAGTAGTTAATTAAATATACCCTTATATTATTAATTTCTCTTAAGCGTTATTCTAGATTATTATAAGTATCTAATATCTTTAAAGGGTATAAGGCTTTATTTATTATATACTAGAATTAGTATACTATAGTATTAGTTACTAATTACTAAAGGCTCTTAGCTCTAGCTTTACCTTTTAAGATAGGGGTTTTTAATAGTTTATTTATTATTATCTTTATTCCTAGTTAGAAGGCTAATAAGATTAGTATTAGAACTTATTATTTTTATCTAATTAACTTTTATAGTTATATATTATTATTTTAATATATATTCTATCTTTTTAATTTATAAGGCACTAATTTATTAAGAGATACTATATAATAGTATTATAATTATATTAGATAATAAGGAGAGAAGGTATTAGGCTTCTTTTTCTAATTTATATAGTACTAATTTATTAAAAAAGGGGTACTATTTAATCTCTTTAGTTAGTATAAGCTAAGGACTAGTTACCTCCTACGTGTCTCTTCTAGAGCCTTATTAGTCTATAGTTAGTCCCTGAGGATAACTACTAATTAGTGTTAGAATAGGGTGGGTTTTAGTGGTCTTAATTAAGTAATATAAAAAAGGTTCTATTTGTGCATGATTGAGGCTATCTATAGTTAAGTTACTATAGCCTCTATAGCTTGTAGATAAAGTGGGGCAAATTGGCTCTTCCGAAGTGTAACCGGCTGTTGCCTGAGGCATCCGTGCAATTGGCCGCTTGAGCCAGTGCCTCAAGCGACAGATATCAACAAATCTCAATCCACCATGTTGCTTCTTTACTCATAATGCCCACTTCCATCTGTCATCTGCCAACCCCCACGCAGGTGAAATTAATGAGGCGAAAAAAAAAGGGAAAAAAAATGCGACCCGGAGAAAGATGGACAAAGAAGATGAATCATGAGCCACACTGCCCTGTGACCATGGTGGACCGCATCCCTTGCTTGCTCGTCTATCCCTCACCATCGCACAGACATGCTTCTTAGCAAACTCGGGGTCTCGGTAGTTGGCACTTGTTAGCACACAAAAGCACGCGATGGCCAAGTCCATCATAAACCTTGCTTATATAGCGAATACCCCGGGTATTACATCGTTGAGTGCGCGGTATCACTCATCAGGCCGTCGCATCTGCTTCACCGAGCAGCTGAGCTAGCCAAAGATAAACTCTCGCATGGACCTTGCGAGACCACACGCCGCATCTTGCTCTTCGAGATATCAAGGTGGACACTATTTAGTACACTACTGCCGTGATTTGTAGCCCTTGTACCAGGAGCATAAGAGTGCCATATATAGGCCATAGAAGCAAGGCCCCAGCGGCCATCGTGCTTTAGGCAGTCACTTTATCGTATTTGAGCAAATCAAAATTATATATCCAGCAAGCTATTTACCTATTTTCTTTATTTTACAATAACCAAGATCCACAACGCCTTTAGATATTCCTCCCCCGTCATGAAATCATCGGGGTCCATCACATTTCTTCGTCATGCAACCCCTGCAACGGCATCCCATATGCATCCTTTGTGCTCCACCGACCAGCCACACATTTTAGCTACATCTATCCATGTAAATAAATGGAAAAAGAACAACAAAAATATGACGCTATTCAAGAAAGCTCTTCGCTTTGCGCGTATTTGACCAATCGTCAAATTCAGCAAAACATGGCAGCAAGTGCAGCCAGCAACAAAATGAGAAAAAAAAAAAAAAAAGTCCTAATAGATAATAATACAATGAGCATCCGTTTGACTGGGATATCCTGCGTAAATGACAAAGAGAAATCGTCAAGATCATTATTCGAATCAGGCAACAACCAATGTGAGCCTGTCGGATTTAGCTGTGTTATTGGTGGTCCCAGGAACGCTTGAGACCACCCTCGTACACGCTAGCGACAGACTCTTGCCACATGGCGGGAGTGATAAAGCTGGCCATGTTGGGCACAAAAGGCGGAGTTAAGGTATTTTGGCCGGCAGCCATGCCAGAGGTGGCAGTATGCGCATCAGACATCCCTGTGACGTCTGATTCACCCGGTGACAGGCCAATCGCAGCATTGTTGTTGATTTGCGGCGGCTGCACAGCAAACGTATTATTCCATTGCCTGTAGTTTTATTGTTAGCTCATAATCGTATCGTCTGATGTCATAATGGAGCATACTCAAAAATACGCGACGGGTTCCATGCAACTTGGTCGGCGAGTCCCATATTAGGCGGCATGGTAGCCACTGATGTCCCAACTTGCGGGATTAGCTCGAGAGCCTGAACAGCGGGCGATTCGTTCTTGCTACCCATGGGCCCGGTTGAAATTGGCGGTGTAATTGGATTGTTGACGTAGCGAATGCTGTTGTGCGCATCCAAGTGTTGATCCAAAGAGCCGCTGCGACCAGTATTGCCTTGGTACGCACCACTGGGCATGTGTGGGGGGCTCGACTTGTTGGACGGGTGCGGGCTGCCGTAGGGAAAGGATGGCTTCAGAACAAAGGCCCTGCGCGTATCTGCGGAGAAGGCCTCACGGACAGTGTCAATCTGTGTTTGCAGCTCGGGCATGGGCCACACTTCCATCACTTGCTCCATGATGCGCATATGCCGAGTGAAGAATTCCCTTGCATCCGAGTTGAGATCCGGGTCAGGGGAAACAATGGCAACCTATCAAGAGTTAGCAACATGCCGGCGTAGTGATAATGAGGGTACATACTAAATGAATGACTATACAGGACAGGCCGGCATAGACGGTAAAGGAGAAGCCACGCTGCATGCATTGGAGACCAGACAGACCAAAGTTGCTGATGATGGCTTCTTGCAATCTGCAAATAGCCTTGGCAGCACTATAGCTCTGCAGCATCTGTTGCTTCCACGCAACGCGATTGACATTGGGGTCGAGGAAGGAGAGCTGAGGTCGGATATAGAGGATGATGACAAGGTAATGGTAGCTGTGCAGGTTGCCGATAAAGCTGTTGGGCAACCAGGGCGGCGAGTTGTCTGCTGGAAAAGAGATAGCTAGGTCGGCTGGAAGGTCGCTGACATAGGAAGTAATTGTCTTATCGAGCTCTTGGAACTCGGGGTCGATTCCCCAGTCCTTGCGCTTGCGGAGCCTGGCGTACGTGCTGCTCATGGTCCGGATGTTGCGAACAATGCGGACAAAGTAGACGAAATTTCTGGAGACTTGATACTCCGATTCGTCAGTATTAGGCATGCGCTTTGGAATGGTAAAGTCAACAGTATCCATATTGACAGCGAGATCGTGGCGGCCTTGAGGCGTTCCAACCATGACTTCGCATGCGAAGACTGTCAACCATATTCGGGTGCGTAAATGGCAATCGGTAGGGTTATGCTCGCAATCGATACCGTCCTCGTGATCCTCGTAATGTTCATCAAGACCGAGATCCTTGGCCATCTGGACGCATTGCACCACAGTCATCCAAGAACGGAAGAAGTAGCCACGTTTAGGGGCACCTTCGCGGGCCTTGAGTATCATGAGAAGAGCCTGAAGCGTGCTTAGCCGTGGCGTGTCCATGAATGCATCCGCATGTCGAGAGGCGAGACCAAGCCACTGCTGGCCCATGGCGGGCTCCTCGGCAAGTCGGCCACCGATGGCGAAAATAGCTTCGAGAATGAGGGGCGAGATGGTTTCGCGGGCATGGCGCCATTGGTGATAGATGTGCGGCTTGTACAGTACGGGCACGTATGGGTGGACGTGGGTAAAGTAGAGTTCGAGATAGTGCAGGGCAGTTTCCTCGTCTGGCATGAGCTCTGGGGGTATGCGAATTTTGGAGCCAGAGCCAGAGAGAATGGGGGGAAGCCCGCCATAGTCTTCGTCGTCCTCGACGACCGGTTCATCGCCGCGGCGGAAAGAAGCCTTATTTCGTAGGTATGGAGCTAGATTTTGCATGAGTTGATAGAATATGAGGAGAGGCGAGCGCGCAATCATACCGGTGCCGAGCTCATTGAGCTTGAGGGTTCCAAGAAGATCAGCTAAGTCTTGCTGCTGATAAGATTCGGTGGTATAAGACTCAGGAGAGGCGCCGGGGTGATCAGGCGGGTTGAGCGAGGACGCGGGGAAGTTATTTTGCGGCGCGTACGAGCTAGGGTCGAGCATGACGGAAGGTGGGACAGTGGTATAGTTGATGTCATGCTGGGCCTGGGAAGGGTCGTAAGGAATGGTATAGAAGCTGGCAGGGTTTTCAGCATAGCCGGACATTTGAGGATACATGTCTGGGGCTCTTTGATGAAGCTGAGGAGGGACCTGCATAGACATGTGGTGAAACTGATCTGGGGTAATGAAGGCCTCGTATGTGGTTGGATCGCCAGCGCTGTCGAAGCCGTTTGGTCGCACGCAGTGGAGTTTCAAGCGGACACATGCGGAGCATGGCCATGAGTTTGTGGTAGCAGCATCACACTTGATCTTTCGTCGTCGGCATCCTTCGCAAGCTCGCATCACTGATGGTCAGCAGGTTAGCGGAGGCCATGTAGGCGGGCGGAGTTGGCCGCGATCAGCCAAAATTCTGGAAAGTACCTTTGAGGCGCTTGTGGCGGTTATGCTCGTCAACGAAGACATAGTCTGGCAGTATCATGGTCAGGCAGGTGCGATAGAAAAGAGCATGTTTGCGCCGAGTCGATACATACTTTTTTGCATCTCGCGTTGCTGTTGATTCTGGCTAGGGTACTGGCTGGGAGCAAATGTAAAGGACGACATTTCGGCGAGAGAGAAGCAGCCTTTGATTATGAAAAGATTTAGACGAGTTTCGAAATCATTCGACCAGAATAGACGGCGGCAATTGAGGAGGGCGCAAAGGGGAACTGCGAGCAAACGGCAACGGCCATAGATCGAGCCGGTGGGGGTGGCAGCGTAGCAGGCGAGGTTTATCGATGTGGCGCAAGTATGCCAATGGAGCGAGCACGAGACGGGATCGAAGGCCTGGGGAGTCGCAGAGGCGGTCGCGGAACGGTAAAAGGGTGAAAAGATGAAGAAGGCAAAAAGGCACGAGGTAGCAAAAAAATGCGACAAGAGCCAAACAGTTGGTGGTAGGAAGAAGTTGTAGCTGAGTCGTTGAGTCGGCGGGACGCAAAAGTACTGGTGGGTAGGTACCTAGGCAGGTAAGAAAAGGTACATGCGACCTTCGTGGGGTACCTAGCGTTATAACTTATAACTAGGTAGGTATCAGTTCGCGTGGCTCGTGTGGCGGCAGCGAGGAGCGCAGAAAAATCAAAATAGGAAAAAGAGGGCCAAAAAAAAAGAAAAGAAGAGGAAAAAGAGGTGCCACAGGCGCCGGCCGATCAGTGTCGGGGTGTGAAGAATGGCGGAGGAGGAGAGGAGAGGCGCAAGAGCCAGCGCCAGTCAAGTAGCCAAGGAGAGATGTAGAGTATTACCAGGCTACCACGCCCCAGGAAAAGGATAAAACGGGCGAAATGCCAGTGGGATGGTGTGGATGGATGAATCGCTGGCTGGATAGACGGATGGATAATGGAGGATGAGATGGGATGGGATGATGATGACAGCGGCGGCGGCGGCGGCGGCGGCGTGTGGGTGTTGGGTGGGACAGGAGGCGCAAGGTTAGTACTTTTCTTTTTTTCCCCAGTGGGCACTGCCTGTCATGGAAGGGCAATAGGTAGGTAAATAGGACTAAGGTACCTAGCAGTAAATGTACCTAGGTACTTTTTTCAGTGGGCACTGCCTGTAGTTAATGGAAGCGCAATAGCGGTGATGGAAGGTCCACTGCAGTGAGAAGTCAAGAGTCTGGAGGTATCAGCAGCAGTGGGCCACACATGATGGAGATGAAGAAAAAAAACCCCTTTGAGTCGCGGTAAAGTACGGATCATGAAGGGGTAAACTGGAGAGCGTGTATTCAGATATTACGCTGCTGGTAATTAATGATTGGTCACTGGTCAGCAAAGCATGAACGCAGCTAGTGCCAACCTGTTCATCAACGGTATCTTGTTAATGCAAGTATGAAGGCTTGAAGCTGGCGGGCAGGGCTGCGAGTCTGGCAAACTGTGGTGCGACAGGGCCAACGACGCCCACTGGAAGCGCAGGCGTGCGGGCGTGTGGCGCTGCACTCTGAGGGCGAAAGAGGGGGGCTTGTCGGCGCTGGGTTAGGCGGGTTTAAAAGGGTTGAGGGGGAGCGACAGGGGGCCGAGGGCTTGTGACAGCCACCAACACCAGCGGACCAGGTCAATGGGAGCTCCAGATTAGCTCGAATTAGGGCCTGCTAGCCTGGTTAGACGAGTGCTGCATGCAACCTGATGACGGAGCTGCCGTCTGCCAGTGGTCAGTCCCTAGGTAGTCCTGAGTCGTTTGATGATAATATTAGCGGCTCGAGTGATGATGAAGAATAGCCCGGGACTTATAATTCCTTTCATGAATCTTCATCTGACTTTCATGCGCGGCTGCCCGCCTTGGTTATCCAGCACGTCCAACATCAACGACCATTTCCATCGGGACAAACGCAGCCCGTCCTCCACTCGGTTTCGTCTGTGCCCACCAGCCAAGACGACTCGGGATTACCAGTAGTGCTGCAACGCCGACTGCACACAGTGCACAGTGCAGGCTGTACTCTACTACCTGCAGTGGCTACCTAGGTAGGTACCTAAATTAGGTAGAATCGGTCTTGTGGCGGCAATCGGGGGGCGCCGGCGGACCGTCTTTGCGTGTTTGAACCGCTCAACCAACACATTCAATCCGAGCTGACAAACTGCAACTCGCCGTCATGTGCGTCAACCTCCAGTCTTGCTAACTAGTCTGTCCGTTGCACAAGTAAGAAACAGGCGCTGACAATACCTACACTTGAGAGGATGGGTGGGCTTTGGAGCATGTGGGCTTTTTCTGCTGGGTTTTGGGAACTGAAAGGACGAGACGCGGCAGACGACATGGAACGCCTTCAAGACTGGGCCGGAATCTACAAATGCCGCTGCAACGACAAACTGCCACCAACCCACCAACAATTGAATCGACAACTGTCGGATTTAATTCACACCCTTTGCGACAAATCGCCGCTCCATCAAATGACTGGCGCTTGTCCAGCTGCGACAGTGGATGGAGAACCACTTCTGCTGATGGAGCCGGTCCTGTCAGCCCCCAGCCAGGTGAGATGAATGGATCAAGCACCAAGCCCAGGCTGTCAGGCTGGTGGAGCAGCCATCAACAACCTCCCTACCTTTGATACTCTAATTTGACAGTTGCTTGCTTCCTTTTCCGTATCATGTGCACATAGGCTTCATTCAGCATCTACCAATCGATTGTCTCTCCAAGCCTCTGCTAGCTGACCGTCTCTGCAACGATCCGTCTTCCAACCAATGGTATTCCTTGTCGTCCAGCCTCGGATTTGATCATGCGCATGGCGCAGAAAAGCCACGACGGCTACATACATGCACAACCGGCCATCTCAGTCTGCTCCGCACTGCCCTTCAAGCTTCCAGAGGACTCGACCGATTTCCTTGATCTCGCATCAATGCCATCTCTTTACTTGTACCAAGTAGTCGCGTCCCAGTCGCACATGCATCGACGACTCGCACGCCGCAGACTGGCAGCGTAGTTGAGTTGTGGCGTCTGCTCATTGCCCGCGCAGGCGGCGGGGAGGGGCTGGTGCATGCGGGGAAGAGATTCGGCCAGCAAAAAGAACATGCTGGACGGGACTGGGCCACCGTCTTATTGCCGTCATGCGACAGCATTGCGCATAGCCAAGGGTAAAATGAGACGATGATTGACACCCTGTCGTCCACTATACGAGGTTTCGTAATCGATAGCGTCAATCCATTTACCAAGTAATCTGTATCAAATTCAACCTTGGTTTCCTCTCTAGCCTCTAGGCCATCGGACCCATGTCGACAGTAGCTGGCATGTTGGTCAGTAGGCTTAGCCCAAGTACGGATACTGAGGATACTGAGTTGACAAGTCCTCGCAGTTTCCCCAGCTGCCAGCTGCCAACTGCCAACTGCCAACTGCCAACTGCCAACTGCCAACTGCCAACTGCCAACTGCCAACTGCCAACTGCCAACTGCCAACTGCCAGCTGCCAGCTGCCCACGCCACATCTCAACACAACGTACCTACAGAGCACAGATACAGATTACAACATGACCTCTTCATCCTCGGAAATAAAGCACCGACTGCTGCATCTGCAATTTACATGCTGCTTCACGTCACTCCCCTTCTATCCATGCTGGTCTTTTCATACATCTCTCTCACATTATTCAATACGTAACTACCACCTTGCCCTCCCGGATCGCTCGGCTCCTGCACTCAAAGCACCTACCTGCCCTGAAAACCAGTACAAACCAGACGGCCGTCTATAACTGCGCGCTCATCATTTCAGCACAACGCCGCACCTATAATCGAAGCGACTCATCCGTCAAGCTACTTCTGGACTGCCGCATTATATAATTACTGAGTAGAGAGCTAGACTGCGCAATCGAGCGCCAATGTGTCTCGTCACAGCCTGCTGTCACCTGCAGCCACCCCGTACCTTGCAGCAACCACGTAAATATTGCTTGGACATGTTTGCCAAGTCATACTGTATGAGACAAACCTGTTGCACCCGAAGCACAGCATTGCAAACCGTACGTCACTTGGCTGTTGCTGGCTTTCTCTAGCGGCCGCAGCCGTCAACTCCTTCTCTGACCGGCCACTACCCCGTTGCTCCCGTAATCACTTATTACCAGTACAACGCAACTTTCGCGGCCTCGGTTCGTTGTCAGCTTTCGCTCGTAAAATCCGAGACCTTGTACCATTAAGGTTCTTGGAACACATATATTTGGTTTTTCAGTGTGCAATTCAAGCCCATCGCCGTACGCAGGTGCAACTCTGCATCAACAAAACGCCACTGCAAAAAGTTCCCTGTGCAAGTCAAAATTCCCGCTTATACACCGCAAATCAACGCGCTCAGTTTCAATCGAAACCTTTCTACAATACATCCGAGACTAATCGGCATACCGAAAAGCGATGATAGCCATACGAGGCATTGCATCAGTAGATACACTAAGCATTGCTGGTGACCCTGGCACCAAGGTACCGGCCGATTCTAGCGCCAGAGACATTCACATCAATTTCGCTCCTGTGCGCGGGAAAGGAAAGGCAGGTCTTTATTACGTATGAGTAACCATGGCATGCACCGGACCGGATCGATATGACCCATCCGAAGAAATTGTGGTGCTAAATGTTGCGTTGCTGCGATGCATGGTCTTCCACTTGCATTGCACATCGCCAGGGATGGGTTCAACTTGCCATCAGTCATCAACTCAAGATCAGAGCCCGAGTCGCCTTGTGAGCCGAGGCAGATATGAGAAGGCTGATGCCCATGAAGCCAGGACAGTCGAATTCAACAAAGTTTCCATGTTGCCTACGGATCCCATGGTTCTCTTCCTGGCTCCCTGGCTACCCACCCAGCCAATGATAGATACAAGCTCGGCTCCCGGCGCCAGGCTACATCACCATAATGGCGTTGGCCACCTCTTGAGTGGCTAAGCGGAAAACAAGACAATCCAAACTCCAGCAAATCGCATTTTGGGCAGAAGACTGGTCAAGGGTGTTTCAGACAGAGTTGCCACCTACCAACATTGAGGCTTAGACACTGGCAACACACGAGCAGCAGACTCTGAGATGGCAAGCCACCGGCCCCTCTCCATGTCTAAATTGGGCGACAGGCGGCCAGTAGATGAATTGGTGGCGCAGAAGACGGTACTTACACCTCCATCACATGCCATGTCGAGTACAAGTCCAGTATGTGTTACCTGAGGGCAACCTACATTCACATTCAGCCTGCCGAGGCTTGCGCCGTGATTGATGCTGCCCGTTGCATGCCGAACAGCAGCGTGGCTGATCATCCTTCCCAGAGGTATCAAAATCATACACACTAATCGAACACGGTGCAAGCCAACTTGCGGGCGAGCTACCAGTAGCTGACGATCAACTGAAACGTAGCCTACGCAGCACGCCCTACCACATGGGGAAGCTGCTGAAGAAGCCGTGTCACGCTGCGTGCATGATGAGTGATGACGATCAGGTTACCGCCTGCAGATTTCCACATGATGCAAGGTTCCTGTCAGGAGATGATGAGTAGTCTGTCAATCCTTTCTATTGCGCGAAAAAAAAAGTACAGCAAAGATAGGCAACGAACCGAGACTGCATGAATATTACCGCGCGGGACAGGCAAGGTTTCGCCCCGGCCGGCATCCGATCTGACTAGAGGAGTAAATATCTTTCGTCTCTACTTGGTTGCTTAATTATGCCGCTTTCCACATTTTATCATTGGGCTTTGCGTCACTACAACACACCTTATCGGCCATGCCGTATCGTTAATCTTGCTGCCTTGTGGGAGCGCGGGCCCTTTGTGCTTACAGGTGGACATGCCTCGTCCTCGGCAGCAACGCCCATCTTTTAACTTGAAAAGAGAAAAATTGTTTGTCGTAAGAGAGCCGAATCAATATTACTCCATGCAGCAGGGCGGCAGAGAGACACAAGATCAAGAGTGTGGTAAGATGCACGGACCGAACAGGGCGTGCGGACCAAACATGACAGGCCCAGCATTGTTACCATGTTACGTTGCCATTCCCAATCCAGAAGCAAGCGAATCAGACACAGATGGCTGGGGTTTCGAGAAGGAAATCGCTTTTGAATGGATACCGGGGACTGGGATTTGTAAAGGCGCCGACTTGCGTATCAGTTCCAGCCAAGCTGTCGCGATATTGTGCCACAAATGAAGCTACGGATGAGTCGGCTGTAGTCGCATCGTGAATCGTGCCGCAAGACTTCTCGGTAACGGCCAAGATGCCATTATTTGGACGTATCGGGTTTGCCATGACCTGTCGAAGAGCATTACCTACTAACTAATCATGACGCTGCCACTGGCTACAGCGTCGCAAAATAGCGGGGCTCCAATGGTGCGGTACTTGGGTTTGCAACCTAGCATTGCATCTCCGACCGGCTTCTGCTCTTTGCCTCTTGAAGCGATATTGTGAACAAATCATAACCAGACGACTCTGAAACGCACCGCATCACCAGAACCAAGAGAACGAACTCAGACTCGTTAGAGAACACAAACCGATCCCGTTTCGACAAGGGGCTTGCAGACGACTTTGTTACCCCTCCATCGCACAACCATGGCCCCTGCCGCCCTCGACAATGCCAATCCGACGGTCCTCAACGCCTCGGAGCTGCCCACGCGCAAGCACAAGGTCGTCCCCCGCCGCGGGCCCGACTCCAAGTACACCGACATTATCTTTGCGCGGCCCTCGTACCTGTCGAGCCCGTTTTGCGGCGACGACTACGGCGCGGCCATTGCCTGGCCCCGCGACGGTAGCGGCGGCGCCGATGATGGCTTCTCTGACGATGCCACGCCCGAGCCGATTGATGAGCAAGAAATCTACGGTAGACCGTTGTCTCTCCCCCATCTTTGCCGGCCCACCAGCTGACCTATGTCGTCGTGATTTAGACCTCATCTCCACCATTACCGACCCCGAACACCCCGTCTCGCTCGGCCAGCTCTCCGTCATCAACCTCGCCGACATTCGGCTAACACCTTCACCCTCTTCTTCACACACCGCCGTCACCGACAACAACAACAACAACAACAGCGACACGCTCATCGACGTGTTTGTCGAGATCACGCCGACGATTACGCACTGCTCGCTCGCGACGATCCTCGGGCTCGCGGTGCGCGTGCGGCTGGAGCAGGCGCTGCCGCCGAATTACCGCGTCGACGTGCGCTGCAAGGAGAGCTCGCACGTGCAGGACGACCAGGTCAACAAGCAGCTCGCGGACAAGGAGCGCGTGGCGGCGGCGTTGGAGAATGACTCGCTCAGGGGCGTGCTGGACAAGATGCTCGAGACGTGCTACTGAGATTGGGTGAGAGGTATCAAGGGGCAAAAAAACCACACAGAGGAGGCGCATGCCGACATATATTCTTAACTCCGTGGCGGCTGCAACGGCTGAATTAGGCCGTCTCCCAGGAAGAAAGACGAGTCGCAAAGGGCATGCTCATCTGGCAATCCGCGTCAAAGTGTCCCGATTACATGGGCATTATCTGCCGGGCACCCACGTCCAGGGCCCTCGCTGCATACCTACGTTTTATGCCGAGGAAACGGCACCAACGACAAACGGGCGGCTACAAGGTTCTCTACAATACAGCGAGTCTCCATAAGCCGCACACTGTCGTAGACGCACATGTACATTTACATGCATACAAGTACCAACGCCGCTCCAAAGGGCCAAGTTATGCAGACTTCAATGTTACAATTTACAATAGTCACGACGAACAAGCTCATCTTGTTTCGCCTTTTACCTGTATTAAGTTGCAATGTAGCCATGGAAAGACTTCAACTCCCGAGACCGTACGCCGAGGCCTAAACTAAACATCTCCCACAAATCAACCATTTCTTGTATCAAAATCATACAGCATCTATCCCCTCCAAGACCCTCCACTTTCTACAGCTCGCCCAGCATGCCACTCTCCATCAAGCTCTGGTAGAATTCCGGCTCCAGAAACGTCTTGACGCTCACGTCCTCGCTGAGCCCCTTGCGCCGCCTCGTCTTGAGCACAAAGTCCCGCGCCGTCGCCTGCGCCGAAGCCGGCTGCAGCGGCGGCACGACCTGCTCCCTATCCAGCGGGTCGCCGGGCACGACGCTCCAGCTGTCAAACACCATGCTGACCATGCTGCTGCCCTGCGTCCTGATGCGCAGGTCTGTCTCGAAGCCAAACGAGTCCACGACGGGCAGCAGTCCGTTGACGCGGTACAGCGGCGTGCCGGCGACGGGCCCGTCGGAGAGCACGTGGCCGCGGCGGCGCGCGAGCACATTGTACACCTCCATGTAGGAGTCTTCCGGGCCCGTCACGGAGACGGCGTAGACGGGCTCCATGAGGCGCGGCGAGGCCATGAGAAAAGACGAGTAGCAGGCCCGGCGCGCCGTGGGGATGATTTGGCCGCCGCCCCGGAAAATGGCCTCGCTGGCGAGGACCACGTCGGTGATTTTGAACTTTGTGTTGCGGATCGGCTCCTCGCAGAGGGGGCCCTCGCGCGCGGCCCAGCTGAAGCCCTGACGGATCGACTCGCGAACCGCGTTGAGCAGCTTCTTGTCGACCTCGGTCGGGAGCGTGTCGTCTTGGAGTATGTTGGGGCCGGCGTCGTCCGGGCCAAACGCCCAGATGCTGCGCGCGGCGAGTTTATCCCAGCCATGCTTCTCCTCGAAAAACTTGGCCGTCTTCTTGATGGGGTCGCGGATCTTGACGGCGCCCGTCTCAATGTCGACCGAGATGCCCTTTTCTAGTTGCTCCGCCACTATGGTAATCTTGTTCTTCTTGTTTGGCGTGATGGCGTAGCACTTGGTGGCTGACGTTTCCACGACGGTTTCGCAGAATCTGGTCACGGGATCTGATACCTTGATATCCATGTCTGCGTATAGACGGCGCAAGTCGTGCAGGACGCAGTCCACGTATAGCTCGCCGGTACCAATGATGATATGCTCGCCAGACTCCTCGACCTTGGTATTGAGGAGAGGGTACGACTTTTGAACCTTTCGTAAACCGTCAAGCATCTTGGGCAGCTCCGAGGGGTTGATGGGCTCAACGGCGACTTTGAGAACCGATTCTGTAAAGTGATTGATGGGCTTGAAAATGTAGGCATCCTCATCGTCTTCCAGTGTGGGAGGTATAATCGTGGCCGTCTTGACTATTGAATTGTCGACTCCGCCCAGTAGCACGAGATTACCCGCTGGCACGCCGTCGGTGGGAATGTTATATCTCGTCTCGCCAATAAACACCTGGTTAATCGTTGTCGTCGTCATATCTTCCTCATCGTCGAGCGAGTAGCCTTCTCCCAGCACCCTGACCTGCATGCCGGGTCGTGCCGTTCCGCTCAAGACTCGGCCAAAAGAGTAGAAGCTCTTGGCGTCGGGTTTGTTGAAAAGTTTAGTAATGTGCACGACAAGAGGCCCGTCTTGATTGCACTCCAGCATAGAACGGGCAACCTTGCTATCCAGTGGTCCGGTATAGTGACGTTCCAGTAATCGCTGCGCCGACTCGCCTGGTGAAGGTACATGCTGCACAAGCATGTCGACGAAGCTGGTAGAGGGCCCAAAAAATCGCTCGCATACAAGCTTTAGAATGACCTTGGCATCTGCCTTGTACTGTGCAGGTTTCAACTGAATGCCTAGAGACTCTAGAACGGGGCGTAAATCCTCTGGGCTGTCGCTGATGGAATGAGTAAAGATTTTGTAGATGGGTTCCAACACAAAGTGGACGAATGATCTCGCGGTTCTATCCTCGAGTGGTTTGCGTGAAAAAGTTCGTTTCTTGGGGTTAAAGTAAACGTCTCCCCAAAGGCGCTTGGCCAAGTCCTCGGCGGTGACGTCGCCGTAGCTATCGGCGTACATCTTGGCAAACGACTGTAGTGTAAAGCACCATCCCAAATCCGTGCAGGCAAACAGAACATTTCCCTTCTCGGGGCTAATGCGCTTGGCTGTCGATGTGTCTGGGACGGTGTTTGTGATTATAGTGTTGACCTCCTCGATAACGTGCTTGAGTTTAAAGTATGCGTCCTTGGGCGGCAGTCTCAGCTCCACGATGAGCCGGTCCAGTTTGTTGACAATCAACGTTAGCGGCAGATCCTGCAGGACGGCATGCTTGATGATTTGTTCCGTGTTCACCTGCACACCCTCCACCACATCAACGACCAAACAGACGCCGTCGACTAGTCGGCAAGCAGCAGCGATCTCGTCGACAAAGTTGACGTGGCCTGGAGTATCGATGACATTGATCAGATGCGACTTGCCCTTGGAGTTTGGTAGCACGAAGCTCATAGGCGACGATTTGAGGGAGACGCCACGTTCGCGTTCGAGGATATGAATGTCTGTGTATCGGAGCGCCTCGTCGCGCTTTCGGCCTACTCTCTTGTCCAGCTTCTCGAGGATGTCGTGTGTCTCTAGGACAAGCATGTCGGTGAAGGCCGTCTTTCCGTGGTGCAAGTGACCAGCGAGCGCAACATTTCGTATTTGGCCGGGAAAGTTCATCAGGTCCGTCATAAACTCGCGGCTGTAGTAGACGGGCGGAAGATGCTCCTCCTCAATGGTGAATTTTTTCGTCTCAATCGGGGCAATGATGGGCTGAGTGAGAGGTTGCGCATCCTCCTCCTCGACACGGGTCTCGACATCTTGACCATATACCTGCTCGGCGGTCGGATAGTACTGCTTGTCTTCGTGAAGGATCACGGCGTTGGAGGGGCCATCTGCACGCGTTGACGTTTGCTAATTAGCTTGACAATGGTCAAATCAAGGGCGCATCGCGGCGCGTAACTCACCATCCACCTGCATGAGCTCGTCGTCATGCTCAACATCGCCGGCAGCATCGTCGTAGACATAATCGCCGGCATCGACGCCCGCGTCGGAGCCAGCCTCTGACTCTACTTCCTCGCCTATAAAGTTGCCGAACCTAGTCGCGATACGGTCAGCGCAGAGGTCTCGCTTGTAGGGATTAGATAAAATGCGCACTCATCATATAGATCATCCATCTTGCGTTGGGATATATACAACTGCAGGGGTCAATGGCAGCTGCAAAATGAATGAACAGGCCTTGCTTGCAGCTCCAGTTGGCGTGGCGCGCAATGGCAACTTTTTTCGAGCTTTGCTACCAGTCGCGAAGCGTCACGTGGAGATTAGAGCAGGCTTATCTGATGAGCAACCGCCAACTCCACTCCGCTAAGACTGGCGCCAGCAATTCAGAGAACTTGAGACCAACATGGGGCGATCGGTTTCGAGTCTCTACGATTACGAGATGCAAGGGGCAGCGAAAGGACATAAGCTGATACGGATGATAAGAAAAGTAAAAAGAAGAAGAGGAAGAAAGAAAAAGAAAAAAGAACCAAGTAATGAAAAAGCAAGGAAAACTTAAATATGAGATGGCAATAAAAACGAAATAAGATTCTTTCAGAGTACTGGTAGAGCGCGGTCGCATTTAGTCACCCACTTGCCAACATGTCAATTATAGCAACAGCCGATGAATGCATGAGGCCATGGCCGATTGCCGTGCAAAAAAAGTGACAGGTTACTTGTATCCTGTTATCAATCTTCGTTATACCAAGCCGTGGCATTTTTTTCTTTTTTTTTGCCACAATTTTCCAAACAAATAGCTCATTGCCGTCCCACCAATGCCACATCATAACGCCAACCAGCCGGCAGTGGTCCGAATACGGCGCCAAAATCGGTTTTACTGCCCCTCCTTCGAACCCGCTTGTTGAGAAATCCCGAGTGAGAGGGCGGTCGGTAAATACATGGTCCTGCTCGGTTTTAGACGACCTTGGTTTCTCACCTCCAGTATCTAGCTTTTCCCCCTTTCTACTATTTGAGCCATCTCCTCGCGACAGCTTCTTCTCTTCCAAAAGCTACGTTCTTGATATACAACCTTTCACGCAGCAGATACAACCCCCGCCAAAATGTCCAACCTTCCTCCCGTCTACATCGTCTCGGCCGCCCGAACCCCCATCGGCTCGTTCCTTGGGTTCGTAGCTCCCCCTCCCCCGCCGCGCGACACCGCCAAACTCCACGGCAGACTTGTTGCAGCATGTAAAACGGCTACTGACGAGACCAACAGCTCCCTCTCCAGCTTGAGCGCCACTCAGCTCGGCTCCGTCGCCATCAAGGGTACAGCAGTGTCCCTCGTCGACCGTACCCAACGCGTCCCAGCAAGCTAACCACCACAGGTGCCGTCGAGCGTGCCGGTATCAAGCCCGAAGAGGTCGAAGAGGTCTACTTTGGCAATGTCCTCTCCGCTGGGTACGGGCTCCTTCTCAGCCGCAACCATACAATACTAACACCCGCCCACCAACAGCCTCGGCCAGGGCCCTGCTCGCCAGTGCGCCATCGGCGCTGGCCTGCCCCAGTCGACCATCTGCACCACCGTTAACAAGGTCTGCGCCTCGTCCCTCAAGGCCATCGTCCTCGGTGCGCAAAACATCATGCTCGGCACCTCGTCCGTCGTCGTCGCCGGCGGCACGGAATCCATGTCCAACACCCCGCACTACCTGCCCAACCTCCGCAACGGCGCCAAATATGGCGACCAGACGCTCGTCGACGGCGTCCTCAAGGACGGACTGACCGACGCCTTCCGAAAGGAGCACATGGGCCTCGCCGGCGAGCTCTGTGCCTCGGACAACGACCTCTCGCGCGCCGCCCAGGACGAGTACGCCATCAACTCGTACAAGAAGGCCCAGGCCGCCACCGCCGCCGGCCTCTTCAAGGAGATTGTCCCTGTCGAGGTCCCCGGCGGCCGCGGCAAGCCCAACATCGTTGTTGACAAGGACGACGAGGTCAAGAACCTCAACGAGGACAAGCTCAAGGCCATGCGCCCCGCCTTCAAGTCGGACGGCACCATCACCGCCCCCAACGCCGCCCCCATCAACGACGGCGCCGCCGCCGTCGTCCTCATGTCCGAGGCCAAGGTCAAGGAGCTCGGCGTTACGCCCATTGCCAAGATCCTCGGCTGGGGCGACGCCGAGCGCGAGCCCGAGCGCTTCACCGTCGCACCCGCCCTCGCCATCCCCAAGGCCATCAAGCACGCCGGCCTCACCGACAAGGACGTCGACTACTACGAGATCAACGAGGCCTTTTCCGTCGTCGCCCTCGCCAACCTGAAGCAGCTCAACCTGTCGGCCGACAAGGTCAACGTCTACGGCGGCTCCGTCGCCATCGGCCACCCTCTGGGCTGCTCCGGCGCCCGCGTCCTCACCACCCTCACCTCTGTCCTCAAGGAGAAGAAGGCCAAGATTGGCTGCGTCGGCATCTGCAATGGCGGCGGCGGTGCCTCTGCCCTGGTCATCGAGAACCTTCAGTAAACTCAAGAAGAAGAAGAAAAAAAAAGTAAATGATTGAATGAAGACATGTCGTTCTACTGGGCGAGACCCCCCCAGTCTTGTTGCTCAAAAAAAAGTTATGCATACAAACAGGACGTGCCAATGCAGTCTCTGGTCATTTTATATACATTTAATAAAGTACAAAAAATTTGAATCCATGGGTCTCGACTTTCAAAAGCAATCTTGTTCTGGTGAATTCGACATGGGCTCGTGTGAGCGTCACAATCTCACACCAAACACCCTTCACATGTCCAATCAGCAAGGGAGGAGAGAATGGCTTTCTTCAGAGACAGAGGCACCACGTGAGAATTTCCTTAGGTCTACAATACTCGGAGCCAGGGAGTACAGCTAAGAATGCCAAGTTCCCGATTTAATTTTCTCTTTGCTAAGAAGAAAGACACAATAAACACACATACACACGACGTGATGAGAGAAACCATAAACAACCGAATCGAAGAACCCTCCCCCCTTTGCACAAGAAAATCCAAGAGAGAATACACGCAGAAAAGGCTCAACCTCGGTCCCAACTTTCCCTGCCAAAGACGCAAATAGAAATCATAAACGACTTGCTACAAAAACACCCCACGCTCTCTCTAGCCACAGCAGAAAATCCTAATCCGTGCAGTGCTATTGCATCTCGAAGTCTTCCCCCACGTACGGAGGCACGATGCCCTCGTCCACCCACTTGGCAAAAATCTTATTCTGCTCCTGCACCTCCTCTGGGCTTATGTTCTTGGTCCACGGGGGTTTGTGCACCATCTTCTCCAAGAGCTTGCTTTCGCGGTGGCTGCTCAGGGCCGCCGTGAACTTTTCGCGGCGCTCGCGCTGCTCCTTGGTCTTGGGCGCGTTGTCGTAGATAAAATACTCCGAGGTGCCTGGCGCCCAAATCATCTTGGAGCTCGTCAGGCAGATGGAGATGGTCAGGTTTTCGTCATATAATAGAGGCTTGGGGATGCTCTCTCCGTCAGACTCGGCATCACCCGAGGGCAAGTTCCTCGTGAGCACAGTCTTTTGTAGCCTCGAGCGGGGGATGCCTTCTGTTGGCTCGACACGAATAAAGGATGAAATGTAGTATTGCCATCGCTCGCGGAGCTTCATCTCGTCCATGTAAAAGGTCGTCTCGTCACGCTGCAGCCAGCGGATAGTGGCCTCTGATTTCTGGGGAAACTAAAGTCCACGTCAGCAACTTGCGGTTGCAACCGACAACTGAATTACTCACCCAGCAAACGACGAAAATATCGCCGTCCTTGACACACTTTTCTGCAAACTTTCTGGCGCTAATCTCAGTCTGGTAGCTCGTCTCCTCCTTATCACGGCTGTTGAGATATTGCTGGATGAGGTCAGGCGTCTTCTCCTTGACGTCAGTGCTGCTGCAAGTGAGAGCAAGCCGGCACAGAGTCTTGAGAAGATCCTGAATAGTGTACAGTTTCCAGCCGTTGCGAAGGTAGTAGTGCCTCATGACATCCTGGAAACGGTTCTCGTCAACGTCGCCGGTAATGTATTCCTCGATGAGCTCCATGGTTTTGGGCCAGAAAGCTTCAGGCGCTTCATTGGCATCGAAGAAGGTCATGTGGTTCTCGGTAAAACCAATGTCCCCGGCAGGTTTGGGTCGGCTCAGTCGCTCGATTTCCTTAGAGACCCTCTCGGAGCTGCCCTTGATATCTTGAAGACGCTCATATAGTTGATGAAATATGCTGAAGAATACAAACAACGTCTGGTTGCAGAAGAAGTTGTACCAGGGCCGGCTAAAGAACCCATCAGCCTTGAGCTCGCCGTCGCCGTCCAACAGGCCGCTGTCAGAACCAGTCACCACAGGCTTAGGCACACTGGGCATCCAACGCTCGTTGGACAGGTCAGGAGTAGGCGCCTCATCAGGCGCGTCAACCATTTCCTCCTCATTCGTCGAGGTGACATCGGGCGTGGTCTCCTTGCTCCCCGATGTGCTATCCTCCTTATGGTTCCGGGGTTTGCTGCCGATACGGCCCGGATCGAGGACCCCTCTAAGCAGATCGCCCTTCTTTCCGTTCCTACGGCTACGGCCGTTCGTCAGCTCAGCAGGTGTATTGTCTTCGATTTCCTCCTCGCCAGAGTCGGGCTGCATCCTGGGTACTCGCCCCTGAACCACGTCGTCAGGAAGGTCGAAGAAAGCCGGGATAAACATTTCGAAAAACTCCAAAATCCTTTCCTTTTCTTGCGTGCTGTGCTGGCCATTGTGCATGCTGTAGAGCATCATCAGACGAAGCAGGTCCATAATGGCATCCTTGTCAGAAAAGTTCCAGGCGAATTGGTGGCGCGGAGCTTTGCCCTTGAGTGCTCGCTCACGGCGCTGCTCTTCATGCTTCGTCTTAATGACATCGACCAAGTGCTTTGCGGTCAAATTTCGTTTGTCTGTTGACTTTACCAGGATGCCCATGTGATCAAGACTCTTGAGGTGCATGTTCTCGGTCTGCGCATGCCACACCTTCTCCCATTCTCGCTGTGAGAAGCGCCACTCCTCATCCTTTTGCTTCATTCTGGCCAGCAAGACGGGAACAACGTCAAAAGGGTGGCTGTACATGTCGTTGACCACGTCGATTCCGCGCTCGCCGTAGATCTTCTTACAGATGCGCTTGAAAATCGATGTACTCTGTCCGACAAGAGCGCCAGGCATGTGGAAAGACTCTCTCTCGGACGCTGTCATGGCCAGCATCTGCTGAGCAATTGGTTCCAGGAGTTGGATACACTTGAGGTTGGCCTCAATATAGAAATCGTAGTCGTGGCGCTCTTCTTCAATGCGATGAAGGCCTTCTTCGAACTGGTTCTTGCGATGGGCGACGAATCCAGAGTCTTCACTGGCCCAGGTCGGGTGTGAGGCCCACTGGTCATTGAGAACCGAGTTGCAGAGCTCATCACGGCCGCTGCAGGGCTTGAGGCGCTCCCTCTTAGGCAAGAGTCTGTAGCTTGGACCATATCCTCGGCAGTTGCTCAATGAAATTTTATCGGTAGGAGCAGCAGGGCGATTATCGATCATAACATCTTGGGTATCGAAGCCCACAAACGCTTTCCAGAAAGCCATCAAGTCGGGGTTGGAGCTGATAAAGACTGCACCCTTGTGGAAGAGTGTGTTTCTGTCGATAACGTTTTGACTAAAGAGATTGCAGAGCTTTAGGAACTCATTCATGGAAGATCGGTTGCTGAGAAACTTCTTGACCTTTTCAAAGAAGGCAATTTCTTCCATGCTAGTTGTAGTGGACGTTCGAGGAGGGTATGGCTCGGGCATAACTGGCGTCAAGGTGGGCTCAATTGACGACCCATCCGCAGCCCCGCGAGCGTGGCTCAGTCTCGGCCGTTTGCCATTGACAGCAGCAGCTTGCAGACGAGGCTGGGAGGTCACCTCGGCGAGCAAGGGGACTCCTCCAGCAGCTGATTTGTCGTTTCTCGCGCGCTTTTTATCCTTACTAGCGCTAGCTGGGGGGGCAAAGCTGCCCAGTGGAGGCATCTTTTGTCCGTCTCTGGCACCAGGCTGCTGACCAGCGCCGCCAGCCATGGCATCTTCGGCTCTGCCAGCGGCTGCCTTTGCTTGCCCGGCAGTCTCTGGGAGGAACTGCTTGAAATCCTCCAGCAAGTCAGGGGCAGCATTGAACAATGTGGTAACTTGCGCATATACATCCTGGATCGGTTTTTGCTCCCGCTGGTATGTTTGCAGAATCTCCAAGAACTGCTTATATATTTCTGGCTTGTCCTGGAATCGGTTTTTGATCTTGTTGACGTAGCTGATGGCGTGGTTGAACTCGACGGGTCCGCGTCGCTCCATACCTGCTTGGCCAGCTGCAGCACCATTCACCCCAGTAGGGCCAGGCGTGCTACGCCCAGTAGCGGCATTCGGACCAGCAGGTCCAGGAGCTTGAGAGCCAGCGCGGTGTCCTGCGATCTCATATCCGCCGCTCTGGGCGGCTGCCTGCACAAACAGGCTTCCGCCGTTCTGAGCCGGCGCGCTGAAGTTGGCTTCGGGTGACCGCTGAGGCCATTGACCACCACGCTCGGGGAAGATGGACTGGCTAGGGCCATGGCCATCGGGAGGACCACCTCGTCCAGCGATACTTTGGATAGTTGTACCCATGGGTGTGGTCACTCTAATTGTATTGGGGTCGTTCCCAGCGCCGCACTCGATTCTGTATCCCGGGGGTAAAAATGTGTTGAAGCCTTGAATTAGATTGGGGTGGCCTGCAAACAGCTCGGAAACTCGGTTGATAACGCCGGGTGTATCGATACTATCCTACCACGTTAGCTGTGTCACCACCAACGGATCAAAGTCTGCACTCACGCCTGAGACTTGAAGTCCTTCATAATGTCAAGGAAGCGATTATAAACATCGGGCTGGTCATGGAATTGAACTTTGACCTGGTCCAGGTACGTCAAAGCATCCTGTAACGTTGTGTTAGCGCTTTACTTCCATAGTAAACAGCTACCGCGCGAAAAGTTTTCAAACACGCGTGACCACCAAAGGCCAGTACGTCTGCTTGCCGTGCCAAGCACAACTCGCGCTGTTCTTGTTTCAATATCCTTACATTAAGAATGGGTTGCTGGCCTTGCGTGATGCCGCCTGGAATCTGAGAGCCAGCTGGTGGTGGTACATTGACCATGGGCGCGCCCTGCTGGCCCGGCCGCTGGGCGTCTTGCGGTGGCTGCGGCTGCTGTTGCAAAGGGCCACCAAAGACTGATCCGGTCCCAGGCGGCGGCGGCGGCGGGCCACCCTGGGCGGGCTGTCCGTGAGGCATCGATCCATAACCTGGATGCTGACCGCTCGCACCTGGCCCGCCGTGCTGGAGGGGACGCGAGTGGTCATGCGGTGGCGGTGGGCCGCCGTAGTTTTGCATCGGGCCTGGCGGGCCGCCAATCGGCATAGCAGAGGTGCTACCGTTATGGTTCGCCAGCAGGCCGCCAGGACTGTGTATCGCGCCGGGGATGCGCGACGCCACGGGCTGGTGTATGGGAATCGAACCGGCACTGCTCTGGTGTGCGGACTGAAATCGGTCGGCGGCCTCGCGATCCCGGTCGCGCTCTCTCTCGCGCTCCTGGTCCCGTCTCATAATCTCGTCGTGCTGCTGCTGCATGACACGGTGTCGTTCCTCCATTTCGCTAGTGTATGGCGCGCCGCCGGGCTGGACGTGGTGGCTCTGATTGCTGTTCATGCTGGGGCTGTAGCCGTAAACAAAGGGCACAGAAGAAAAAGTCAGCCAGGTCGTTCCCATGAGTTTATCATCACAGATCCGACCGCGATTCACCGGTGCCCGCGGGGTGCAGGCGCTGGGTGCAGCCCAAAAGCCTGTTCCGTTGCGTTTTTCGACCAGCCGACAACGCAAGCTTCAGGAGGGTGTGTCGCGCGATCGCGAGCAAGAATAGACAGACTCACAGCTTGAGGGGGCACAGCTAGGCCAGCGAATATCTACATGGAGATCAGAGAGCTCGGATAGAAAAGGCTGTCAAGTTAAAAAGCTGCTGCAAAGAAAACAGATGCGTGGTGGAGGGGGAAACAAAACGCCAGCCGTGGGTGCAGAACCTGGGAAGCTCGCCAAGGATGGAGGGCGACCAGCCAGGACCAGATCTGTCGGGGCCATTACACAAGCCTTAGCGCGGAGTGTTCCGCATCACGTGCTGATAAGAGTTCTTTATCAGCCTGATGCGGAAAGTGCGACCCCGTGTCGTGCTGCGCTAGTCCTAAACGGAAATCAGCCTCAAACCCGAGCGGAATCGTTAGCTATTGAATCAGTAGAGGAGCGACATTTGTAGAGCAAAAGGGAATGTTGGAAATTCATCTGGTGATTATAAACTCAAAGGAATTAGTAAAGAAAAATGACTTCTATCCAAAGTAGCCTTGTATCGAAATATTTCTGGCACTGTCACGCACTCTACCGTACTCCGTACTCTGTACGGATGTCTCGACTAGTTAGTTAGTGGAAAGAGGAAAGACTCGCGCTGCACTAAGCCGTTCTTATGGCTGGCCCTGACATGTGAGAGTTTTATATTTGTAGGCCATGACCAAAAGAAAAGACCAAGCACAGATTTGTCAATGAAGAGGGGTCAATTTGGCCTGGGTGTAAATGTGGATTCCATTTCTATTTATGCTACGCCTCTACTAAAAACCTGTAAATGAGGTACTGCTACATTGGCCGCTCTGTACATTCGCTCTTCACAGACGTAATAGCGCGTGAGACAGCTTGACTCACTTTGTCCACTTCACACAGCTCCAACAGAGGATGAAGAGGCAGGCTAAGCACACGTTCCGCGAGCCAATCCGTATTCTCCAGGCGCTGGCAATCGAGTAAATATTTTTCGAAAGCTTTTTGTCTGTGCAGAGGAAGCGATGGATATACTTTGGACTGTATTCCGCCGGAGCGCAACGTTTCTTGTACGTGATCTCGCTGTTCCTTGTTCTCGAGCGTTATCGTGAACAAACCCCATGCGTGGTCGTCCCAATAGGCGCGCGAGCACGGGAGCCCAACGACCCCTTCCAAGTGTGCCCGGTAGCGAAGTGCAACTACCTTTCGATGTTGGACCTCTTTGTCAAAGTTTGTCAACTTGCTGAGGAGCACCGCGCTTTGGATAGAGCCAAGCCGCCCGTTGAGTCCTACGCGGATGCTTTGCTCCTTGGTACTGTCTGTGCCATGCCATCTGATTGACTTCCACTTCTCAAACAATTCAGAGTCATCGGTGAACAAAGCACCGCCGTCTCCAAAAGCGCCCAGTGATTTTGTCGGGAAAAAGCTAGTGGCTGTCACAGGAGCCAAAGCTCCGACCCTCTTGCCGCCTTGTGAGCCACCAAAAGATTGCGCGGCATCCGCAATGAGGGTCATGCTGAACTCGTCTGCCAGTGGTAATAACTCATTGTAGGGTGCTGGTAAACCATAGTAATCGACTGCGAGCACCACACGAGGAGTGAGCTTGCCTTGACGCTGAACTTGGTCAATCGCGCGCCGAAGCTCGTGCGCAGACATGTTGCGTGTTTCACGACTGACATCCGTAAAGACAGGTGTAGCGCCAGCCAATATTACTGCATTGCAGGTTGCCATATATGTATTGGCAGGCAAAAACACAGCATCGTCGAGGGTGAGATCCTCACCGAGCAGCGCAATCATCAATGCCGTAGTCCCACTGGATGCGGTCAAACAGTAGTTTGCCCCAGCGTATGCAGCAAGTTCAAGTTCCAGATCCTTGACTTCTGGACCATCTATGTACTGTAGATGATGAAGTACCATGCGAATACGGCGTTCTGCATCTGCTCGATGGTCAGACGAAGCCAAATTAATGTTGAATAGGCTGATGCTGTCGGTTGGCTGAGCCGCTAACGCGTCAGCGGCCACATGTTTTTTGGTCTCCTGCTCTTGATCACCCGCTGTTGTAGTCTTAGACGATGCTGTGATGATGTCCAAAGCAATTGAGAGGGCACGATACCCGTCACGCGCGGATACTAACGGGGCTGTTCCTGTACGCACACTTGTGACAAAGCTTTCGAGTGCTGCCTTGAGGGGATCATCTTTCAACATGCCACCACCATCGGAGTGGCTAACACCACTATGGAGGTTTTTGGACGGCGGTTTTCTCGAATCGGTGCAGCGTCCCGCTAGAAAGTCGAGGAACAAATTACCGTCGCCATATTCGACTTTGGTCCAACGCTCTTGCTTCATGGCTGTTCGACTTGCGTAAAAACTGACGGGGACTCCCCCAATTTCGACCATGGCGGAGATCGCATCTCTGGAACCGGCAGAAAATATAATCTTGATGGTTCCGGGTATTAATTGGAGGGCTAGGTCTATATCGTGGACCATGAGATCCAAAGCGACGTGAACGTCATTGCAGCGTCCGTTTTCTGTGCTGGTGCGACGACATTGGATCGAGGTCGGTATATCAATTGCTCCAACCCACAAATGAGAAGTGAGAAACCGTTCTTGATGTCCAATCTGTAGAATTCGACCATTGTCTGCAGCTGCATCGATTATGCGTTTCGCGTCAGCAAGGTTTGCGGAAAGAGGTTTCTCGAGGTAGACATCAATCCCATTTCTGAGGCAAAAGATGGCGGCATCTACATGTGCCGTTGCTGGAGTGGTCACGGATACGATGTCGACGTTTCCGGCAAGATCTCTGTAATCTGCCAGGGCAAGGCAGTTGAACTTCGCGGCAGCCTTCTTTGCTACTTCATCGGACGTATCGACCACAGCCATAAGTGTAGCACCGGGCATGGCGGCATATTTGCTCGCGTGGAACATTCCAAACTTGCCAAGTCCAATTACCCCGGCCCTTAGCTGGCCAAGGTTTTCTCGGTCATTTCTCGTCGTATTCGTGGACATCATCGGTGGGTCGTCGCGTTTGTGGCTTGTATGCTTCTACAGCGGTCACTAGATGAGAGATTACTCCCGAACGGACCGAAGTATCCGAAAGTGACAGTGTAGAGAAAAGAAAGAAAGATGCAGTGGTGGGGGAAATCAGAGGTATATACGAGTAGAGCCAGGTACGTCGGTTCAGTTGTGCGTAGGCTTCATAAAAGTACAAACACACGCGGCTGAAACGGCTGGAAGATGAGTATAACTATGCTCGGGCTATTTCTTCTTTCATGTGTAGTGTGCTACTCGTCGTATTGTTTCATTATCATCAGCTTCTCTGGCTCCAGTAAGCCTTGGTAGCCGGGTAGTCGCCGGGCGACCTGAGCGACCCAAAGTCGATCAAAGTCGCAGTGCCTCAGCCGTGCTCACCGGGTAGTTATTACGGCAACGCAAAACAGAGTAGCTCACTTTCTTCATTTAAATACTCCTCTTAGTTTTATTCAGAAAGTATAGAATATGTCATTATGAAAGTCGGAGATAAGACGCGTGAAGCTATCGCAAGATCGGGGACTTTCAATTTTCCGACATGCAATATTTCCAAGACATAAGCAATAAGACCGGAGAATTTATTATTCATTTACAGTGAGGTACAATTCCTCCGATATTATTAATACTAAAATATTCTGGATAAAAGCAATATGGTATAGGATGATGTAGTTACGCTTAGCACATAATCACTGATGAAAAAGTTCCGATTCCAATTCTTACAGCACTGTACCCGGCTAAGCCGTAGAATGGGCCTGTCGTGATAGTATGTAGTGCGTAATGGTCACTCCAGAGTTATCCTTTCACAACCTATCGGAGAGTCCGGGGTAATATAAATTTGGTGACACCTAGCTGTAGTCGAATGCAGCCTCTTTCCCTCCACATCCTTCATACGACACGCAATCTCTAGTAAACTCTTTATACCTCTCGTCATGGGTCACTTCAAGCAACATCCGTCCGCTACGATTCATCCTACAAGTGTCATTCATCGCGATTGCATTATTGGCCGCAACGTCTCGATTGGCCCATTTTGTTACGTTGGAGATGACGTGTCCATCGGAGACAATACCGTCCTCGTCAGTCACGTAACGATTCAGTCCTCTACTACGATTGCCGATAATTGCACGATATATCCACAGGCCGCATTAGGGGGTCCGCCTCAGGATAAAAAGACTGCAGGCCAGCAATGCGGGTTAGTCATTGGGCACGGAGTGATCATCCGAGAGTGTGCTACCATTCACACTGGTGCACAGGACGGTGGAAACGGCTTCACCACCATCGGTAACAATTGCTTGATTATGGCCAATGCCCACGTTGGCCACAACTGTCGGCTGGAGGATGATGTGGTCATCGTGACGGGCGCGGCGATCGGCGGCTATGCTTCTATTGGCAAGGGTGCCATTATCTCAGGCCAAGCTGCAATCGTCCAATGGTGCCGTGTCGGGCAGCTGGCCTTTGTCGCTGCCGGTAGTATAGTGACAAGAGACGTGTTGCCTTTTTCTACTGTCCACGGGTTCCGTGCACGGCCGGTAGGGGTAAATACAGAAGGTCTCAGGCGACATGGATGGACACCAGATAGGATCAGTGTGGTTGCCAGCGCGTTGAAGAGGTACATTGAAGAAGGAGAAAAGGCTTTGATCGGCTTGTTGGAAGAGTCTGTGCATGCATCGGATATCACGGACATGGTAGACTTTGTAGTAGCCGGATCTTCTGGCGCATCAAGGTCAGAATCAGCTGCTGGTGAGAAAGCAGCTAAATTGTAAATTGTTGGAAGACACAGTCTACAATGAGGAGTAGTGCTAATTATACAAAATTGTTGGTATCACAAGGGGTCGTACAGTACGATACGTAGGGTTCTTTTAGTGTTGATGTTCTTACTTGCTTAGGGCCACATTTACCCTATCGAGAGTTACAGGTCTATCATACAGTTATAGGTCATTTAATATAGCAAGCTAATAAGAGCGCTATATTTAGTAGCTATAGCTAGTAGCTATAATACTAGTAGTCTTTCTCTTTTAAGGCTAAAAATTATTAAATTCCTTAATTTAAGCTAAATTAGCTTAATTCTATTAAAAATATAATAAAAAGTAAATTCTTCTAATATATATATATCTAATATATCCTTCTTTTACTCTATACTTCTATATCTTTATACTTTTATATCTTTATACCTTCTTTTCTAGTTATTATTTCTTTATATTATTATAAGCTACTTATTCTTATATTTTAATATTAATCTTATATATATTAATAAAGCTTTTAAGTATTAGATTTAATAATACCTTTATTATAATATTAACTAGATTATAGTTATTATTAATTTATCTTATCTTATATATCTCTCTTTATTTATATAATTATTAGAGTATTATAATATTAATTATAAGTTATTTTTCTTTTATAGTACTTAATTTAACTAAGCATTTATATAGTAAGAAAGAATTAGTTATTAGAATTATTAAGATCTCTAAGAGGCTAAGCCTTTTAGTTATTATTACTAGTATTAAATTAAAGGCATATATAATATCTACTTCTTATATTATATTATATAATTTATTTATTAAGGCATTTTATATTACTCTTTTTAATTTTATTAAGTTATATATAATAATATTATCTCTTAAGAGGCTTTAGTTATTAGCTTAATCCTTATTACCTAAGATAATAATATAACCTAGTTAAGAGCTTAAGTCTTTATTATTAGTAAATAATCTATTAATAAAAGTAAAGAGCTTAGCCTTAATAAGGTTAATAAGGATATATTAAAGCTCTCTCTTTATATTATCTATTTACTATTATAGATAGTAGTAAAGCTACTTAAAATTATTATTATTTAACTCCTTTTACTAGGCTACTATAAAGAGGTTATAAGTAGCTTTTAGCTAGTAAATAGTTAATAGGTATACTTTATAAGCTTATTACTTTATATATTCTTATTTTATTATTAGGAGAGCTAATTTATTAGCTTATCCTTTTTATATAACTATAATAGAGTTATTAGAGCCTAGGGTAATTTAGTAACTATTAAAAAGTAATAGTGTTTCTACTATAAAGAATTCCTTTAGTTTAGTAGTAAATCTAATAACTATAAGTTTTTTATCCTTAAGTTAGGTAAAATTCTTATTACTTAGGCTTATTATATTATCTATTTATATTCTTATAAGGCTAAATTTATTACTTATAAAGATTATAAGGTATAGATTAAAGGTTAAAGTAATTATACTAAGCTACTTATAATAGTGCTTTAAGTAAGTTACCTACTAGTAAGTGCCTACTTCTAGGATATTATATAAAGACTTAATTACCTTTATAATTATATCCTCTAGATACTAGTTATAAAGCTATTATAATAGCCTTATAAAGATAACTTATTAGAGTGGGGTATTTAATTATATATATACCTAAGTAATATCTCTTATCTAGAGGCTAATCTTCCTCTAAGTAAGTAAAAGAGCTAGTATAATAAGTAGCTACTAGCTATTCCTTTAGATTATTAGTAATTCTATTAATATAATAAATTTACCTTAGTTATTATAATTATAAATTATAAGGTAAGATTTCTTATAAGGCTTATTAGTGTCTTTACCCTTTACCTTATATACTATCTATACCTTAAAAAGGTAATACTAGTTATATTTATTTTTATTATATTATTTAAATTAAAAGATACCTCTATTAAGTAATTATTTAACTTTATTAGAGTTAGATTTTTTAAATAGCTAGTTAGGTATAGTTATTAAGCCCTTCTCTTATAACTTAGTAACTAGCTCTTAGTTAACTTATTCCTTAATAGTAATAAATACCTTATTAAAAAAAGTATTATTAGAAAGAGCTTTTACTAAGAAGGCTTTATTAAGTATAGATTTATTATAAGGTATCTTATTAAAAAAAGCTTTATTAAAGATAGATTTAGCTAAGAAGGCCTTATTTTAGTTATATTTACTATATCCTAGTTATATTAACCTCCTTAGTACTAGCCCCCCTTTTAATCTCTCTTCTACTTCCTCCCCTATTATACCTCTATTACTACTAGGTTTACTAGTAGTAAGAGTAGTTATAATGCTCTCTCTACTACTTCTTCTAGCGAGGGCGCTATTAGTAGCGAGGGCGATTAGCGTGCCCTCTATATTACTTCTTCTAGCTAGGGCACTATTAGTAGTAAGGGTAATTAGTATACCCTCTATACTATTTCTTTTAATAGTACTAGGCCTAGGTTTACTAGTAGTAAGAGCTAAGGCCTCTCTTAAGTATAGCCTAATAACTATTAACTAGAAATTAGCTAGGTTATATAATATATCTAGAGTATATATCTCTCTATATATAATAATAAGTCTATATAGCCCTTACTAGCTATCTTTCTCTTAGAATATAGATACTTTTAATTATAAAAGAAAACTTCTAATATAGCTAGTAACTAGGCTATTTTTTATTCTAAGGGTATCTCTTACTTACCTCTTAGTTAAGAGCTTTCTAACTTTATTAATAGCTTTCTAGATAGCTTTAGTATAATAAGAGATAAATATATTAAGTAAAGAGGTATTAGTTAATTAGGGGTATACTTTAAATACTAGTAGGATTAATATAATACTATTAAGTCTAGTGGTATTATTAATAGCTTTAATAACTACTTATAATTTCTAGTTAGATATTATATTATTATTTATTTCTTTATTAAAGATCTTATAAGTGTAATAGAGGACTTTATAGTACCTTTTTACTTTACTAATAGTATTATAAGCTTTAATAAAAGCTTTATAAGTCTAAATATTTAAGGACTTTATATACTCCTTAAATTTAATAAAAATAAAGTTCTTACTAGTATTATATATAATATAGTCTAATAAACTAATATATATATCTATCTAGTACTCTTTAATTATATTAAATATATCTTAAGCCTTTTAACTAGTTAATATTAGGAATTAGGTAGCTTAGAACACTATAGTAGAATTAACTATATAAAGTACTAGGTGTCCTTAGATATAGAAGATATTTATAATTATCTTAAAGTTAAACTTAAGATTATCTTTAAGGGTAAATTTAAATTAGCTAGGCGCTTATATATTTATCTAGTAATAATAATATACTTTATTAATCTTCTTAATAAATTTAAGATTAAATTCCTTATTAGTATATTTTAGGATTTAGCTTAGTTAATTAATAGAGAAGTACTTAAATTATTAATATAGCTAGTAGAGCTAGGTCTTAAAGAGTATAAAAGCTATACTTTTAGTAGTATTAATTTACTACTAAGGGTAGCCCTATTACCTTATAACTAGAATCTATTTATTACCCTAGATTAATAGGTTATCTAGGTTATTAAATTTAACCCTTATCTTATCTATATTAGTTAATAAGAATAGAAAAGATATTAGTATTAATAAGATTCTAAAGTTAATTATTCCTAAGCTTATTAGTATATAGACTTTACCTTTAGATATAGTAGAACTAGCACTAAATTTAATAATTAATATAGGGGTATTCTTAATCTTAAGGTATAATATTATTCTTAGTAGTGCCTTAACCTATAGTATACCTACTATTAAGTTACCTAAGGCACCTATATCTAGTAAAATCCCTTAAAAACTCTACTTATAGTATCTTAATATTAATATATAGATATCACTATATTCTAAAGTTATCTCTAGGTTTAGTATAAGTATAACAGTAGTATAGTGACTATAGCTACTAGGTTAGCTTAATTAGTTAGCTAATAAAGTGTAGTAGGTAGTAGAGTTAGTAAGTATAATAGTAACTTTACCTAAGGTAAGTATATTAGCTATAAGGAAGTTATTAGTAATAGTTATTAATAAGGTAAAAAAATTCTTATTAAGTTTATCTTTACTATTATAGTTATTATTATTAAAGAGGTTAATAGTATATATCTACTCTAGTAACTTATCTACCTTATTAAGGTACTTATTATCTTTAAATTTAGTTAAGAATAACTAGAATCTCTTCTCTATTAGTAGTAATCTATAGTTCTTCTTTTTAAACTATATATTACGGGATATAGTATATTTAGAGTTAGAGTGCCTTATTAACTAGTAACTAGTTTTACTATATATATAGCACTTCTTAGTATACCTTCTAAATTAGCTAGAATTACCTAGAGTATTACTATAGGTATTTAGGGCTTATTAGCGTTAATTATTATAAGTGGGGTAGTAGCTATTATTATTAACTAGATAATTATAATATTCTTAATTAGTAATAAAGGTAGCCTAGTAACTAGTAATTTTCTTCTTCTTATATAAATTAACTACCTACCTAAGCTTAGTAGTAAGGCTATTAAATATTAGGTCTAGCTTTATTAATACTATAGTATAAGCTTTAATATTAATAATAGTATTATAAAGAGCCTCTCTTTTCTTATTATTATTATTACCTTTTTCTTAGTTAAGGCTATAATATAACTTCTAAATTTAGTTAATAATATAATTAATATATTTAGTTATAAGCTTACTAGGGCTTTTATTAATAGTCTTCTAAAGGCTAAGGGTATATTACTTAATATAATATCTCTCTATTATAATTAGTAACTTAAAGTGTTACTTAAGGTATAATATAAGACTATTATAATCTAGTCTAAAGTAAAATAACTATACTATATAGTACTTAGAGGTAGCACTAATTAGTATAATAGGTAGTGCCCTTCCTTATACTACTTCTAGTACTTTAAGGTAGTTATACTTATTATAAAAGATATTAAGTTTAATATAAATAAATTTATCTTTCTTACTAAAGTATTTCTTATAGTCTAAGTAATTCTTTATTAATTACTTAAGCTTATAAGGGATATTAATAATTTATAGTTAGCTACTAGTGTCCTAGCCTTAACTTTAACCTATCTTTAGTTAGTATATATTATTATTAGCCCTAAAGATAGCTACTCTAGTAGCTATAGCCTCTATTACTCTTCTCTTAAGAATAACTTAAGGTGGCTAATTATTATCCTATTTTAGTATCTTTTCTTTTCTATATAGATTATTAAGTGCCTTTATAATTAAGTATCTTAGCTACCTAACTATATAAACACTATATTTATATAGCTAGTTATAAAAGCTATAGATAATAAGTAGATTTCCCCTAGTAAAGGTTATTATTATCTAAAGGATAAAGTCCTTAATAATATATATAAAGATCCCTCTTAGGTTATTATCCTTATTTATATAGATAAAATTAATAATAGTATTATTATTAAATTACACTAACTAGGCCTATATATACCTATCTAGTCCTACTATCTTTATAAGTAAGGGAAAAACTAGACTCCCTAGAGGAAAACCCTTACTTCTCTATCTAACTCTAATCGCGTATTAGTTCCTAGTAGGGGCCGGTGAGGCCCCTCTTCCTAATCATTTTCATTTTAATTTTACCCCCCTCAGGGGGGGGTGTCCCCTTTATCAGGCCTTAGCTCCTCCCTATCTACTCTATACCTGCCCTATATCTATCCCGTCCTAGTTCTGCCCTAGGTCTAACGTTTATATAGGTTAGCCTCTATAGGTTATATACCTATTCTACTATTTTCCTACTCTTAACTAGGTAGTTAAGTGTATAAAGTATATCTCTTTAGTCCTTTAGTAGTACTATAATAGGGGTATAGTGCTAGCCTATAAGTTTATACTAGAGAAGTATATAATAAATATCTTTTACTTTATATCTATACTAATATATCCTTATATTATATTTAAGTACTTATTACTTATAAAAGAAAGTATTTAGCTTAATCTTTCTTATCTATAGCTATATTATAATAGAGCTAATATACCTTAGTAAGTAAAGGAGTAGGGTCACCCTAGCCTTATACTTAGCCTATAAGGGCTTATAGACTAAGAATAAGGTAAGTTATCTTACTTACCTCTAGCTTTTAGTCTCCTTATACTCTTACTTTACTCTTTATATCTAGTTAGCCTAAGCCTTAAGTATATACTAGTCCCCCTCTAGTACCCCCCTATTTATCTTTAGTAGGTTTTAATAAAGGTCTTTTATTAGTAATAAGATCTATTTTTTATTACTTTAGTAGAGTAAGACTAAGGATAATACCTATATAGTAGTATACTAAAGCTAGGCTATAGCCTTATTAGCCTTCTACTAGTTTAGGGTTTTACTCTTCTATATTATTAGGTAAACATTTACTAGTAATATACTAAGCTTTACTTCTATATAGTAAGTAGGGGTAGCCTTAAAGGCTCCTCTAACTACCCTTAAGTACCTCGCCTATAGTTCTTAAAGGGGTCTAGTTAGGCCTTATATAGGGCTAGTTATAAGGCTATACTATACTATTACTCTAAATAATATAATTAGATAAATTCCCTAGAGGTAAATATCTCTTACTTCCTTAACCCTTAGGCCTTATAACTTCCTTATTATTAGCTATAAGGCTTAAAGCGTAGACTAGACTTTTCTTAATATAGACTTAACTTACTTCCGCTATTTTAACCTTACTAATAGTATTACTCTAAGGAGGTATATATTTATTAATAACTCTACTACCTTGCCTTTAAGTATAAGGGGGCTTAGATCTAAGGCTTACTTATATTAGAAGTATAGTAGCTTAAACTTTAGTATAAAGAAACTTAGTTAATAGGTTCTCGCCTAGTTTTTATATATAGCTTAAGTATTTTCTAGTTAAGACTTTATTTTACTATAGTTCTTCTTTATATATAATAGGTTTATATTATTTATAAAGCTAATTATATATAGACCTAGGGCTACCCTAAGGGCTTTATATAATAAGCTTATAAAAAGGATAAAGAGGATTAGTAATAGTAGTAAGTCTTAAGGGACTTTATACTAGATTACCCTTTCCCTTATTATATTACTATTAATTTAGAGCTAGTTTATTCTCTTATTAAAAAAGAATTAAATAAGGTTAAGGATCTTCTCTAAGTAACTTAACTAGTAAAGCTCTTAAATAAGTAGTCTATAGTTAATATTATTAAAGGCTCTAGTTATATCTAGTTAGAGGAATAATATAGCCTTACCTTAGGCTTAAGCTATATAGACTAGCTTAATAACTATTATAATTACTATTTTTATTAACCTATACTTTTAGTTCCTTATTTAACCCTTAAGAAGGAGCTAGTATACTTCTATTATAGTTATAATATAGGTAGTAAGAATCTTCTTAAATAGCTTACCTATTATATTAAGGAGGGTTATTAGCCACTATCCTTCTACTATTTAGAGGTTATCTAGGGTCTTCTTAGGCTTCTAGAGGACTATAGTAAAGCTAGCTTAGTACTAGGCTAGGTAGTGTCTAAACTATAGTAATATATTAAAAAGCTTCGCTAATATCTTATATAGGGGGGGGCCTAGAGCCTTTAAAAGCCTATATAGGACCTTATTTAGACCTAGGGCGTTCTAGGCTATATAGCCTTTAAGTGTATCCTTAACTTTATCTACTATAATTTCTATAAGGATTTCTATTTTATCCTATAGGGGCCTAGGGGTGTTTAGCTTATAGGTTAGGGCTATATTATGCCTAGGCTTAGGACTAATAGTCACTAGGGCTAGAAAGAACTTTTAGGCTAAAACCTCTACTTTCTCCTCCTTTAATTATACTAAGGTATTATAGCCTAAGTAGGCTAGCTCTAGGATTATATTAGCTATATATCTTACTATAAACCTCTTTACTTACTTATATTACTTCTATAACACTAGTATATTACTTAGTGAGTTAAGGTATATCCTCTAGGCTACCTTTTATACCTTAGCTAAGGCCTAGGACTAGGCCTTTCTTATTCTATATATAATCTCCTAGTCTACTTTATTTCCTAACCTTTATATCTACCTCTAGGTCCTCTTTATCTTAGTAACTACCTAGCCTATTTTTTAGTTTTACTACTCTAGCCTCTTAGTCTAAGGGGGGCCCGCTATAGGGATAGCCCTAAGGATAATATCTTCTATTACTAGTATAAGCTACTTATATATTACTTTTACCTCTAGGGGTCTTACTATTAGCGGTTTAGTTATAGCTAGGAGCTAGGCTATTACCTTAGCTAAGGTAAGACTAATATCTATTTTTCTTTATTTCTTTATTAGCTTACTTCCCTCTAACTTATAGGCCTAGAGCTCTAATAGCTATAGGATATAATTAGATCTAGCTAGATTCTAGTTTAGTATTATATATCTACCTCTTAGTACTAAAGAGGCCTAGAGGAGGTCTAAGGTACTTATATAGTGATTATAGTAATACTATATTATTATCCCTAGGGGTATAACTAATATAGTTCTAATATAGGTAAGGGCCTTAATTATATTATCTATAAATAAGGATTTTCTACTATAAAGGTCCTAAGAGGGGTAATAAAGGTTAAAGTCCTTTACTACTATATATAAGATCTCCCCTTCTAATAGAATTCTACTTAAGAGTCTATATAGGTCTATACTTAGCTTAGAGTAAATACTTATAAGGATAAGGGGGTTATTAAGGAATTTAATATAGTATATATCCCTTCTAACTATTACTTCCTATAATACTTTATTAACCCTCTTATAAATATAAGTTACTACTTATCCCCCCCCTTATAAGCACTAGTATAGAGCTAAGAAGGGGGTAAGTAGGGGGCTACTTAATAATACCTCTTAGATTATAATAATATCTAGGCTATCCTCTTAGTAGAGGGCTAGCTAGATATTATTATTATCTTTATAAATATTCTATAAGAGAATCTTTATTTAGTTATTTAGGCTAGGCTAATTTAGTTATAATTATATCTTAGGTTAGTTCTAAGACTATTAGTAATAGTAGGAGTAATAAGAGTAGTAATTTACCTTATAACTAGACTATAAGTATTAAAGCTAATAATAGTACCTAGTATAACTAGTCCTTATCTATAGTAGGCGTAGGGGTTTTATACTATAAAATCTTAACTAGTGACCCTAGGCTTATAGACCTTATTCTAGGGTTAGTAAAGTTAAAGTTTAGTATATTAGTTTATACTAAGAAAGGTCTTTAGATTAGGGTTAAGGAGGAGGGACCTAGGGGCCGCCCTCTTAGACACTATACACTCCTAGCTCTCTTTAGGGGTAATAACGCTCTTAAGGACCTTAGGCGTCTTTCTTCCCTAAGGTAGTAGCTCTTAAACTCTATTAGTTAAAAGTAATATACCTCCTAAGTATAGCCCTAGTATTACCTTATAATAAAGTAGTCTTAGGACTATACTAGGTAGTTTCTCTTATAGTTAAGATATTATTCTTTCTTATTATCCTTTTTTACTAGGTATAGTTTAAACCTAATATAAGTCTAGTAAATATACTAGCTATAATACTCTTTATTTTAGTAAAACCTACTTATATAGCTATACTAGTAATACCTAAAGTACTATAGGGGCTAGACTATATCTAAGAAGGGCTTATATTAGAAGACCTAAGAGTTAAAAAAGACCTTTTACTTATAAAGGTAGTTTATTATCTTAGTATTATATATTCTAATAATAAGAGAGGCCTATATCCTAGACTTAAGTTAGGGATAGTATGCCTTTATAATAATAATATTTACCTTATTAAAGGCTAAGAGTATTATTATAAAGTTAGTAATATCTTATAGGATCTCCTTAAGTAGAACTACTTTAATTATTATAATATATACTTATTAGGAGAGAGTCGCCTTTAGACTAAATATAACCTTTACTTAAAGCTTATCCTTTATATATTCTTTTACCTCCTAATAGAAGGTTAGGACTATATCTCTAGAGGGGAGGCGGTGTATTATTATTATAGTATTAGCCTAAATAGCCTTATTAACTATTATAATAATCTCTTATAAGGAGTGGCTTTTAATTTCTTATATATATTTTCTAGTATTAATAACTAGTTCTTTTTTATACCTAGTAAGAACTAGCTTAGCCCTAGGGCTAGCCTAGTCCTAGGCTACTACTACTATAGTATATAACTATAAGCTAGCTAAAAACTAAGGTTAGTTAATACTTTAGTTCTCTTTAAGTGTTTATATAACTATCTCTTTTATAATAGCTTAGACTACCTTTTAAGTAATTAGAGTATTAGTCCCTTTTAGGGCTACTTTAGCCTTATTTTAGGCCCTAGTTTACTTATACTTTATCTATATCTCCTTTACTTTATCCTTAAATTTGTCTTTAATTAAGAAGAAGAGCTTATTAATTAGTTCTCTCTCTAATTTTAGTCTTACTTAAGTTACTACTACCTTAGGCTTACTACGGCGCTTATTAGCTATAGGGGCGTATTAGGACACGTCCCTAGTAATAATCTATCTACCCTAACTACTCTTAACGTAGTGGCTCTATACTAATATCGTCTAGGGGTAGAATTAGGTACTTTTTAATGTCTAATAAGTTATTTTTTAATTTTATCGCTAAGTTAAGCTTAATATAGTCACGTACTATTTCCTGCTCGCGAAGTTATTAATAATAGTATTATTAATTTAAGTAATAATAGTAGTAAGTATATTAATTATTAATAATTCTATATCTTCCTAATTACTTAAGATAAATTTTATATATTTAGTAATAGTTCTTAGATATATAGGGGCCCCCCTATAATCTATATTCTTATTATTTTATTATAATAAGGATATTATATTATTAAATAAATTTAATAATTTTAGTTTCTTATAATAAAATAAGATAATTAAATCTTTTAGGAATTAATAACTTAATAGTTATTAGATCTTTTTTAAGAAGAGGTTATATTTAAGAAAACTCTATAGGGGAGTAGTATATTTATAGTAGCTAGACTTATTAAATTAGCTTATTTAGTAATATAATATTTTTATATTAAAATAAAAAGCTTATCTCTTCTTAATAATTCCTAACTATCTATAGTTTTATAACCACTAATTAGTATTAGTATTATAAGGGGTTATATAGTATAATATATAGGGTTCTTTTAGTGTTAATATTCTTACTTACTTAAGGCTATATTTACCCTATTAAGAGTTATAGGTCTATTATATAGTTATGGGTTATTTAACGTAGTGAGCTAATAAGAGCGCTGCATTTAGTGGCTGTAGCTAGTGGCTGTAATAAAAATAATATTATAAAACGAAGAATAAAAAAATAAAAAAGATAAAAGTATATAGCCTATATCTTTTATATATAGGGTAAGGAAATTCTAATTATATTTACTAAATTTAATATCTTTAGTTTTAATTTTATTATTTATTAAATACTATTTATATTTTCTTTAAATTATTAATATAAAGAAACCTATATAATAGTATAGAAATGTAGGTATCTTATATATATAGTGTATCTGCTATTAAGTAATAATTTTCTACTATTTATGCCCTACTTAAGGTTAGATAAGCTATAGTTAAGATTAACGAGCTACCAGCTGCTTTGCTGCTACCAAATATTATATATTCAAGACCCGTAATAGTATCATGTACTAATACGTAGTATATACCATCCTTATATACCGTTTAGGGAAAGGAAGGCGCTGATATTTTATGTGAACAATTTGTTTAAATATCCGAGCCAATAATACTACGAGAAACTGGCCGAAGAATAACCTGCACACTACCTCTGAGTGACGTTGGTCTGCTGCCTTTACTTCTATCATATCTGTTTCCTACCACGTTGAGCTTTAGTCAAGGCAATATCTCCAAATTTCGCCGAAACAATCTGGCAACCTCAGCACCCCATGTCTCTTCCTAGCAGCATGGCATCATGGCCGAGATTGTGAGCGAAAGCAGCCCCCTCGCTCGAGTCGTACCCCGCAAGCCGACATTTCATCGTCGCGCCTTTTGGTTCTTGATGCCCTCCTTCATAGCAAATTATTTCAACCCTGCCCAAGATGATGAAGGAGTCGCTCCCCCAAAGCTATTTCCAACCTCGTACCTCAATAGCCTCCGTGGCATCGCCAGCCTCATTGTTGTCATCCAGCACAACAGCAGCGAGTATTTCGAGTCCAACTACCGCGGATGGGGCGACCGAGCGGACGACCATCACATTATTCAACTTCCATTCATCCGTCTGCTCGTCAGTGGCGGTTTCATGGTCGCAATCTTCTTTGTGATTAGTGGCTTCAGTCTTACTTATGGGCCCCTTGAGAGGATATACCGCGGCGACGCAGACGCGGCCATCGGAAGCCTACCTTCAAGTCTATTTCGAAGGCCTTTTCGCCTTTTTCTGCCAGCGGTGCCGGTTGTCATAGTCTGCACCATTATGAAACGCTTCGAGGTTTTGTATGGGCATCAGCAGCGGAAACCGATTCCGTTTACAAGCGAGCCTGGTCTACTAGGATTGCTAAAAGCAACATGGCGCGGATTCATGGCCGTCATCCGTGTCGAAGGGGATGCTCAAGACAAGCTACAGCTATGGACTCTGAGTATTGAGTTTCAAGGATCTCTGGTCGTCTTTTTGTGCTGCCTCGCTTTCGCACGAACCAAGCCCAATGTTAGAATCTCATGCATATTGTTGCTGGCCATCTTCTATATGGGTCTGTCACTCTGGCCACTTTCCCTGTTTCTCGCTGGTATGATACTGGCTGAGATGCGACTTCGTCGTCGTGTGATTGAGTGGTCTGGGCTTTGTCGCACTGCAGCCACTATATCTTGGTGGGCTCTCTTCATTGCATCGTTATTCTTTGGGGGTTGGCCTACACATGGGAATGTTGGATCGACCTTTGCATTCCGGTATTTTAATTGGATACCTACCGGCCCCTTGCCCCGGCCGAGGTTTTGGCAGTCGATATCCGCAGTTCTGATGCTGGCGGCTCTAGAGCATATACCTTTCTTACAGGGCTTACTTAATAGCAGTTGTTTGCTCTACTTGGGAGAGATTAGTTACTCCCTATATCTGATCCATTGGGTTATTGCGCAAAATACAGCGACAAGGGGTAGTATTCTAGCGGCAATGAAAGCGGGTTACCAGCCAAGGGTGGCTTGGGCTGCTGTCTTTGCTGTCGTCATTCCGCTTAGTATCTGGGTGGCGGATATATACTGGCGACTGGTTGATCAGCAATGCGTCCGATATTCTCGGTGGCTCGCTAGAAGACTCTGCATCTAGGCAAGTGGTCGATGTAGCATAGAGCCCTAGGAATCACCGACTTTCTAGCTCAAATAAGTAAACTGCAGAAATATTTACTCGTAATTTGCATTAATTCAGGTAGCTGAAGTTGTTGTTATCCCCTCGTTGCCGAGCAGCCTTTCCTAGCATAAACATTATACCTGGTATTCGAAAGACAGCAATTATTGCCTATTGCCCTGATGCAAGTCGGTTTCGAGTAGGCTCGCGATGTTGCTACATTCCAGCAGTTGGCTTGGCACCAAGTGTGACGTACAAGTAACATCGCCTGCAACGGCCGATTGTAGACGTCCGATAGCCTGCCGTATCACAGTATGCAGTCCATCCTGTAAGATGGCAGACATTACTGCTGGCACAGAATTAGAGCCATCATGGTAGCTGTAGCGCTCCTCGAACTGATTAACAATATTTGAGAACGTATGAACTTGTTGAAGGAACATGATGGCTATCCCTTGTGGTTCCTTGTTTGATTGCTGCTGTGTATATTTCCAGGATGTATTTCTCATTATTTGCCTGAGAATAGCCCGATAAGCATCTAACATAGCCAAGCAGGTAGTAGCGACACCAAGACCAATGTCTGATTGCATAGAGCATGAACAGGTCATGATTATGGAGAGCTGTCTTGAAATGGTGCTGATTGAACGAAAATGGGCGGTATTGTCGATAGCTATATCTGGTAGCCTTAGTCGCCTACAAAGTGATTCTGCATCGGATTGTGTGTTGGCAATTGCAGTCGCACAGCCCGAAAAAGAAACCGAGTGTGTTGATGACGGGTCAATGCTAGGTAGAATGCATTCAGCCCAAAACTCGGATCCCGTGGCACCCCCGTCGGCCAACAGGATTGACTCAAGGTTGACCTCGGTCATATTTTCCGAGGCATCTTCGGATGTCGACGTGGCGGTGATATTATTGCATGTCTCGGCGACAGTTATGCTCGTTGGGATTGGGGTGTTGAGTACGCTCTCGATTCGACTATTGCCTTCGGATGGCGATAGAAGCCCTTGGGGAGGGGTATTTTGCTGTCGCCGGGCCTGCTTGTGAGATGGCCGGCCGACCTTTCCAGAAAGGCTGTAGATGCACGAGGATTGGGACTGGATGCATCGCTTGCATGAGGGCTTTTGGCCCTCGCAGCGCACCTTGGATGCTCGACAGGCGTCGCAGCAGCGTTTGAGCCTAGGCCTGTTCATCATCCTCGTTTGTATCTTGTTGTACAGAGCGAAGCGATGGATACACTGAGAGGGAATATCGGCCAAGTTGCGCGCACACACCACGCGCAAGATGTTTGACCAAACAAACAAGAGCCTTAGTAGGGCATTGGACATGCCACAAAACGGATTCAACGTCCTATCGACTTGTTCAAGCAGTACAAGGCGTTTTTTCTTGCAAGTCTTAGCAGTCAGGACTGATTGTTGGGGATTTCGGCAGCCGGGTGGGTTGAAGGAGGAAGGTGTAAGCAAACCCCATTCATTCTCGCGGTGGAGAGCACCACTAATAATGAGGGGTCGGCTTTCGGCCCGGAAAGGCGGCTCAGCCGCAATATCGACCCAATTCAGGGGTTTGATCGACTAAAGTAGCGTTTCAGTGTTTCACTACTCCGTACACTATTACTATTAGCTCCGATCACGCCAGGCACGAAAATTTAGCGATAATAAGCACAGCCCCGCTAGCTCTATGAACAATGACAATACATTATATAGTACAGCAAAATTTGACGATGCGCCTTGAATTTACGGATGCAAGCGTCTGAATGTCATCATATGCGGATGAAGCCCTGCCAAAGGTAGCCTGGTCCTCTTTTGGTTCCCTCATCTGTGGTAACTGTCACTTGGGTGGCCGTGCTACAACGCTGCCCGATTGATCAATAGCTCCCTTCCGTGATTATTACAAGTGCTAAACAGTAGGACTCATTTCATCCGGCTCCCATGCCAATTCCCTCGTCTCGCTATCCTTCAGCTTCTTCTGGACAAATGGTTCCATATTCTCCCTGACTCGTTCATCCAGCAGACCAAGTCTCAGCTTCCAAACATCCTCAGGCGATTCTCCAGCGCCAAAGAATTTTGGATCCAACTTTTCCCAGAAGATGGCATTAAAAGCAAAGTTCTTTCGCGCCGCGTACACAATCCAGAACTCACCGTCATCCCAGCTCTGGCGCATTCTGAATGATAGCTGCTTGCCATCCTGCAACTTGCCGGACGCAATAGCGGATGCTTCGCATTCCTCTAGGACTCTCAAGAATGTTTGCAAGCGACTTTCGTATATATCCGACCACTCGCTCATACCATTTGGCTAATATTCTGGCTGTTCGAGAAGCAACCACCATGGTGGTGCAAATGAGAACTCGGCCGGTGCGGCGTACGCGAACTCCCAGTCAATAACCCCGACAATTTGCAGACTCGCATCAAGTAGTATATTCGATGGTCGTAAATCATCACACCAGATTTTAAACGGTCCATTGTTATGCATACTAGATAAAAGTTTCCTTTCACTTATAAGCTTTTGGAATAGATGCCTAGCAACATATTTTCGCTGGCAATCTGGCTTTGACTGTACGGCATCGTTTCGCTGCCAAATTAAGTGCTCCAGATGTAGTTGTGAAAGGCTCTTAAAATAGTCTGATGAAGACTTAAAGCTAGTATTAGGTAATTTCGCTCTCGGTAGGGTTCCCAGCCTAACCAGTTCATTCATATGGATGGACAATGGGCGGTGCGTCACACCCCATGAGAACTCGTCAGTTTGTTGAGGAGACCCTATGGCTGGAAGCTCTAAAGTAGAAAGCTGTAGTAGGATATCTGCCATCTGGTGGTATAGCATTTCGAGCTTGGCAGGTTCAATGTTAGGGTCGAGAAGTGGCCGGTCTTGAGTGCCACGGCCTGCTGTGTTGAGAGCCACACCCATATCCGTTTCATGGTTAATGTAGTCTATGATAATAAAGGGGCCTAATCTAAGCGGACTTTCCTCTTTAGTACCCCAGTGAAGAATAAACGGCACTGGTATGGTGGTATGGTCTTGGATGTACCTGATCATGGCGACCTCATTGCGAATCTTCTCCTCGGGGAACATGGTGGCGCCAGGTTTAGGAAATCGAATCACAGCCGAGCCGCCATCTTGAAACTTCATGCGGAATAGAGCGTTGAAAGCGCCAGCCTTTGGATCGCACATCTCTGTGGGAATACCGCGCCGATGCTTCACGATGAAATCGCCAATTGCCCGTAGTGTTGACTCCTCAAAAAGAGACTTTATCCACTCGCGTTCGACGCGCTCGCTCTCCTCCCATGCTACATCGTCAAATAGCATCCGCGGTCGCATTTTCGGCGGCAGCGGGGTACAAAGAATACAATCTCATAGACGGGTTGTTGTGGAAAGGAATTTACTCTGAGCCAGCACCCCTTTTGATGACGCCCCACCCAGCACAGCCCAACTCTGGTTCAGGGGTTGGCTTTGTTCCAATAGCTGCGAATCTGGCTAAATAGATAGTTAGCAGTAAATAAACAGCGCAAGCCAGATCCTCCCTACCATCGTGAATCTTTCGGCGGGTTACACACACTCGGCATCGAAGGATTCTCGACCAAATAAGTTCCACAATTTAGTTTGGAACTTAGAATCAAGTACTCCGTTACAGAATAGTATTCATTAGAATGCCTTGTAACGTACTGATCGGCCGTCCATGCTACCACTGCCTTATATTTGCCGCCTCTCGCATTGCCCTTCACTGGCCACTCTGGTGGTCTCTCAGTTGGCGAAGGAACTCCTGTCTCAACGCAGCCTCCAACAGTTTGCTGGTCACCAAAGAAAGCATGGCTTATTGACAGTGACAAACCACTACCAAGTGCTGCGATTAGAACTAGTAACCGGCCCGTGGTGGCAAACACATCCGACCTCACCAAGGGGGCAGTATCTCAAAGAAGCACACCATGGGATGCAAATCATTCCATCGCCGTCACCGCCTAGGGCCGATGTTATTCCCGGGTAGCCCACTGATATTCTAACCATTTCCGCGACATGCGCTGGAACAGCTACGATTGGCTGGAGGACTCTTGGTACAATAGCATTGTGTCGATTGGGTTACTTCAAATTGGAGTTCTAACCGCACTCTTTAATTTGAGCTACACAGTAAGTACCGGCAATACCTACGGATACAGAGATCCCAAATGAATCATGTGTGTTTGAAATATGGACTCTGTTGTGCGCTGCGTAGCTCCATTTCTTTTGCTGTTGAGCCACCACTTGCAGGCTTGAAGCAAAATGTATGAATATAAGGCCTGATAAATCACCAAGTAAGAGGTGGTGCCACCTTTTGCTTTTGCGCGACAGTTATAAGCCCGGGAGGTGGCCCAGTGGTCACCTGCAACTTCTACTGCTGTCGCCAAATTGCTACTATCAAGGTCCTGAGTTCGATTCCCGAAAAGACCAGATTTTATCCTATCGCTGAGTTTAAAGACCTACCTTATAGGGGTACGAG
>JAEIJG010000164.1:0-46145 GCA_037289395.1 Beauveria scarabaeidicola | reverse complement strand
TTTTTTTTTTTTTTTTTACCTACTTTTTACTTTATATCTCCCTTCTATCCTGTCTTGTCCATCTGCATATCACGTCTATTGTCAAATTTGGGTCGATTGACACTGGTGCTTGCATCTAGGCTTACCCCCCCCGTCTTGCTGCCTTGGGCCGTCTCTTATTTTACTCGTTCCTGCATACCCCGCGTTGTCACTCGACGACGACAACAAGTTTCCCAGCAGCCGTCTCTACACAAGCCAACATTCGCCATCTACGCATGGCCGCCAAGAAGATGTCTATCGACAGCAAGCCCAAACCCTCTCACAGGCACGAGAGTGAGGACTCGGCCGCATCTACCCCCGAGGGTCAACAAAATCCTGTTACCCCCATCGCTACGGTGCCCGTACAGCCTAAGCGCAAGGGTGGGCGCAAGCCTGTGAGTTTTAATGAAGCACAGAGTTCCTAGCATCATGACTAACGCCTCTGACAGCTTTATGCTACCTCTGAGGAGCGCAAGCAAAGAAACAGACAGGCTCAGGCCGCCTTTCGTGAGAGGCGCTCAGAGTACATCAAGCAGCTTGAGGAAACTATCTCGGTCCACGAGGCCAATCTGCACAACCTTCAGACGGCCCACCGCAATGCTGCCGATGAGTGCCTCATGCTGCGCTACAAGAACTCGCTTCTCGAGCGTATTCTTCTGGAAAAGGGTATTGATGTCCATGTCGAGCTCCAGGCCAAGACTGGCAGCCCGATTCTAGGCCCAACCCACATGCCACAGAGCATGCTTCAGCCTCCCCATTTTCATAGACCCATTATGAACCGTGTTCGCAAGTCGGTGTCTGCTCTTGCCCCCAGAGTTGAGGCCAGTAACACTGCTATCGCTGGCGTTAAGACCGAGACCTCTCCTCAAACTCGCCCCATCAACACAGGTTCTGCCTTCTCTTCCACCATGGACAATGTCACTACCAGGCCCGACTCTGTCCTCACCGGAGTGTCGGGCCAACCCCTCATGGAGCGTCGCTCCGCTTCTGTCAGTTCTCGAGGTAACCTCTACGCTACTTCTACCTTGCACGGCCACCTCGATCAGCTCGAGCATGAGTATGATCATCACGGAGATATGATGCAAGACTCTGAGCTGGACAATGGCGTACACAATGAGCCCTTTCCCCACTCCTTTGACAGTGGTGACAATATGATGGTCTCGGCCACCTCAGCCACGGCCAGCCACCAGCTTCCCGCGTCGGGCCCAGGCTTTTCATCCATGAGCCAGCTTCTGGAACAAAACTTGGATTGGGACCCCTTCGGCCTCAGTGCCAGTATGAACTTTCCCCCACAACAGCTTCCATTCGAACAGCCCGGAACTATGCGATAGGGCTCGACAGCATACCGATTGCCACCTGATTGCCACCTGATTGATTTTACGAAAGAAGCGATACGACCTTGACGATTATGAGCGCAACACCAAATCGATGCACCAACCAACTCGGAGCAGTCGCACATGCAATGGACAAGGCCTCCATCCGGACACGGAGATGCACCTCGCTTTAGCAGAATAGCCTAATTGACTTACCGCTTGCGCTACTCTCTACTACGACCAACTTGCCAGGGCATGCAATACCAAGTCGGCCCTGATGAAAATCGGATCTGAGCCTGCCAAGGGTAAAGCGTGTGCATTCCTCACCCATCCGAACTCGGGCAGCACACAGGGTCCTACCGAACCCTTACTGCTCTCGGCATCAGCAGCAAACTGTTTTTACTATCAAATTAATGCGACTTTTACTTGCCTTTGATTGTTTTTTTCGGCCCTCGACCGACGCTTTGACGCTGGATTTACCAAACATTTGCTCTTTAACTTTTTTTCTTCACAATCCAGGCTCAGCCACGCACTCGCGGCTGAAGTCAATCCACGACATTTTTCGCAACAAGCTTTTCGGCAGCTGTACTGAAAGAGGAAAGTTAACCCTGTTATTGGCGTTTGACGGAGATGAAAAGTTATTGCGGTCGAGAGGCTCATCAGAGCTTGCTTATGGCTTGCTGCTTGACACCACACTGACCCTTAGCGAGACTATTTTGAATATACTAGCGTGTTTTGTCACACATGAGCGTGTACCATGGTGGTGTTTTACGGCGGACAGCGGACCTGACGGCGATGACGATTTCGGTAAAGTATGGGTAATGATGGGACACACTGGCTCGTGTGTGGCGTTTCTCTTTTCGTTCTTCTTGAACGATGATACCCCAGTCTTTATTTGTTGGCGTTTTGGCGTTTTGAAGGGATGTTCTGGATTTTGCCCCATTTGCATATTTCTCTTTGCTTTTCTTTCGCCCATCGCTTGCGGAAGCTCGCAGACGATTACAAAGCCCTCTGGATGTGGCTTTGAAGCCCCTCTCCTAGTCCGGACTGAGCCCTTTTTTGCCGAGTTGCAAGGAAGAGTCTCGACGCTGGGCCAGGAAGCTTTGTCATGTCTACTCGCCAAGTATGCCGAAAGCCTCGTTCGCCTCTCACCTAGCTCAACCCACACCTCGTTGGCTGGACCAGAGAGTGCGCGAGACCGGGCGCAAACCACGTATCCTGTCACCAGGACTTAGGGTAGCAGATGCCAACTGGGATGGCGATAAAAGCCCATGACGCGAGATGGAAGTCGGCTGGATTTGCCGATGATATTACAGTTCCCCCTGCGGTGCATTCTCATAATAATATACTACATGCTCACTTGGTGACTGCGTAGAGGCGTCGTGGCATAAAAGGCTACTGGTTGATTAGTCTTTTGAGTCTAACATAGGAATTGACTTGTCTGTGATGGATTTGGAGACTTGAAGGCTTGGATGCCCGTCGTTTGCCCTTGGGGATAACTGCGTCGAGCTGAGGATATGGCATGGGTCAGACAAATTGAACCTTTGTACAGCTCGGTCTACTCCCGTCATAATACCATGTACAAGATTGCTGCGGTAGCCCATACAAACATTAAGAAACTACGCGCACCAGCAGCAGCTCTAGCGTTGGAGGCAGCACCACTTTCTGTGCTGTTTGACAACAACGCTGCCTTGCCGACATCTGCTGCATCATCGATGGTACAGACTACTTTGCATCCACGGTGCTTTGCAGATCTGCGCATCATCCTGCGACCGTTTCCCGTCGTCGACTCTGGCGCCGCCACGGCCGCAGATTGCTGCTTGCCGGCGTCTGTGCTGTTGTACAGCATCTCGATCCACTGAATCTGCAGGCTCGCCTCGTCGCCCACCGTCATATTGCCGCTCCAGGAGCCGCCGTCGCTCCACGCGTTGAAGTTGACGGCGGCGGGGTCCCGCGGCACCTGAAAGGCGATGCTGGCGGCCTCGCGCCCGTCGACATACCAGACGCTGCGCTCCGGGGTCCAGTCGAGGCGGTGGACGGCCCAGTCGGACCACGCGGCGCCGCCGGGCAGCGTCGCGTTGCGCGTGGCCTCGGCCATCTCGCCCCGGCCCGGCAGGTCCGACGGCTGGTTGGTGTACTGGATGACGGAGCGCGGGCCGCGCGTTAGTATCTCGATGTCGGCCTCTTGCACCTTGTTGGCTGGATCGTCGCCGCCGCCGCCGCCGCCGCCGCCGCGGTACGTGAACATGGCGGTCACGGCGCCCGGCGCGCCGACGGTGCGCGCGCGCATCCGCAGCGAGAGGAACTGGTAGCCGGCATCCGCGGTCTGGAACTCGGCGGCCGTCTGGAAGTCATGGAGGCGCCTCGTGCGCATGGTGAGGAACGTGACGGCGTCCCGGCCGCCGCCGCCGCGGCTGTCCTCGTTGTTGTCATCGGCCGCCTTTGCAATGTAAATGTTGCTGGGCGAGTTGATCATGTAAACGCTGGCGTCGTTGGACAGGGTGTTTGCTGTGCGGCCGGCGCCGTTGTTGTTGTTGTTGTTGTTGTTGTTGTTGTTGTTGTTGTTGTTGTTGTTGTTGCTGTTATTCCAGTTCTCGACCTCCCAGAAGCTGGTCCAGGAGTCCCACGTGAAAAAGTCGCTGCTCGCCGGCGCGAAGGCGGCGCTGGCCGCATTTTCGACCACGGCGGGCACGCCAGCGTGCTGCGACAGCTGCCGAAAGTCGAAAAAGGCGTGCTTGGCATAGTATCCGGGGTTTGTCCCGTTGGAGAGGAAACAGTCGCAGCTGGAATCCTCGACGGTCTCTGCTGCTGCTGCTGCTGCTGCTGCTGCCTTTGAGAAAAGGGATGCCATGGCCAGCAGCACCGCTATTTGCCGAGAGGGCATCGTCAAGGGGCCCGGTGGACGGCCTAGAACCCAGTACAAGTTTTGTGAGGTGTCAGAGAACAAACTTTCTGCAGATGTAGAAAAGTGTTTGATTGTTTGGTATGTTTCTGCTGGCTGCTGCATGAGCATGGCATCCCCTCATCCAAACTCGCCTTGCCAGTTTCTGGCGGCCGTGAGGCGCAGCGCTGCGTTCTAGATCGTTGCCTGTGCCTGACATTCGGCGGCCACGGTCGCACAAAACGGTGGCCCGTAAGCAAAAAAAAACAAAAAACAAAAAAAGGCAGGGCAAGACAACGCGCATTGTGCTTGAACGCGCTGCTGGTTTTGTGCAAGTTCTCCTCCGTAAAATTCCATGTTTAATGCGGCCATGAGCGAGGAAAGTGTCTTGCTCAGTTCGGCGCTGTCACAGAGAAACGCGCCGCCAAACTTCAAGGCAACGTGGAAAAATCCAGGGAATACAGTTAGCTCGCCATATCTCGACCGGATTGATGAGATCTAGAACCAATGTAGTCTTGATGTTCTATCCTCGCATATCAGCATCAGGTCTTAATATTCTGGCCCCGTCGACGGAGGAATCATATTACCAAAAGTTCGGTGTATCCATCACTGGTTAGGTATTCGACCACGTAATACGCCTTCCCACCAACAAATTTCTTGCTGTATAAATCGGATTGGAGCTGCCATGTTCTTGAATAAACAGGCTACCTAACGCAGAGCTGCACGAGTTTGGCCAGGACACGCACTACACCATGGGAGAGCAAATCGAGGCAGCTGTATTGGACTTGATCGGCGAGAGACACAAAGAGAAAAAGTAAAGGCTTAAAACATGTCTACATCCCACTCTTGTATAGTAATCGACCATGTATTGTTAGTTTTTGAACAATTAAACGCCTTGACCAAGTCGACGTCACAGATGCGCCAAATCTAACTGAATGCTAAGCAGGGTATATTATCTACTTGAAGCAGTAAATGTGCAAAGATGAGCAACCATGCAAAACCGGCTATTATAAACAGATAACATGCGTACAAGTCGTAGGCGCAGATATCAAGGCTACGCCAGAAATTCATCAACTTCCCAATCCTTGCGGAGAGAAACATACAAGATCCAGTCAAAGCATTTTAGGCCTCACCCTCGACGCGCTTCGTCGGGACGGCAACAACATCCTCAATCGTCTCATCAGAAAACTTTAGATCCTCCTCGACAGAAACATGATCCTGAATGCGCATGACGATGACAGGAGCAGCAATGAAAAGAGACGCAGCAAGACAGCCCCAGGTGGCACCAAAGATGGTGTTCAATGGCAACTTGAGACCGTCCATACGCCAGAAGATGGCGGCACCGGCAGACTGAATGCCCTTGTAGAAGCCAGCGAGGTTGGCGGCCTTGCGACCCGAGTTGGACAGAGCACCCATGTACCAGTAGATGCAGGTCTGCCAGATGGCGTCGTACATGCCGTAGAAAAAGTACAAGAACATGGGGCCGAGAAACTTGCTGCCGTCGGTCCAGTCAAGCTTGAGGGAGTCAGGGTGATCCTTGTACCACTCTCGGGTGGGCTGGTTCTTCTGCCAAGCCCAGCCTCCGCCCCAGATACCAAAAGTGCAGGCTATGAGGAAGGCAAGAGATAGACGGGCGCGGGTAGAGCGGCTGACGCCCTTGTAGTCAAGAGCGAAACCATTGATGACGGCGCCGACAATCTGCGCAAGCCAGTACAGGAGACCGTTGAGAGCTCGGGTACGAGCGTTAAAGGCGACGGCGTTGACACCGTTGTTCTGGTAGGTGTAAAAGATGTTGGAGCAAAAGAACATGGGGAAGAGCAGAAGAATCCAGGGCTGTTGGGACAGTGTTTCCCAGAGACCGCGGAGCTCAGACGACCACGTCGGGTTCTTCATCAGGATAACCTTGCTGCCATCCTCACGAATGACCTTGTCACCGTTGCAGAGCAGGAAAGAAAAGATAGCACCAATAACCATGAGAATGATGAAGGCGATGTAGACACCATCGGAAGCTTGGTTGGAGAATTTGTCATTGATAGCCTGGGCTAGGGGGATCTAGATATTTTGGGTAAGCATTGATGTATTGATGCGCAAACGTGGGGCAAGTCAACTTACAAGAGATCCAATGACACCACCAAAGTTGAAAATAATCCAAAAGACCGAGATATACCGGCCCTTGGCCTCTTCACGAGGGTAGGACATCATGATGGCACCCTGGGCGCACCAGAGAATACCCGCGCACACACCGAGAAAAGCGCCAGCAAAGTAGACGAAGCCCTCGTTCGCAGTGTGCTTGTAGCTGAGGAAGGAGGCGGCGTAGATGCAGTAGCCAAGACCACCAAAGGCCAGAGCAGGGCGAAGACCGAGACGGTTGGTAATGGTGCCGGCGAAGAAGCCAAATACGGCAAAAGTAGAGTACAGAGCGACGTTGCAGTTGGCGCCGACGTAAGCCTTGTCTTCGGGGAGGCCACCGCCACCCAGACCGTTGAGGGCGTTGAACATGCCGGGGCAGAGAAAGCAAACGAGCGAGATCATGAGCAGCTGAACCTTGGGCGAGGCATACCAGAGCTCAAAGTTGCGACCGAAAGGCGTGTAGCCCTTGTACATCCAACCGGCAGGACGAGCAGGGGAGCCGGTGCCACTAGTGTAGACGTCGTCGACACCGTGGGCGAACTCCTTGGAGTCGGCCGAGTGCTCGACGACGGTTTCCTTGTGCTCGTCAGACATGATCGACGGTGCCCTATCGAGAATCCGGGGTATCTGGGTCCTATAAGGGGAGGGTCGGGGATGAGACTGGTTTGAAGATGGACAAGAGACACAAAAGCCAAACTGAAGCTAGAGGCCGGGGGTAAGACCCTTATATTCCAAAAAGAACCAGCGTCTCACTGGTACTGCAGCGCTCACGCGACGGAGCTTGGTCGACGGGGCTAGCGCCACAAAGTGACCATGTTAGTATTAATGGAAAGGATGGAGAGGTTAGAACGGGGATTGCACGCACCAGCACCGTTTGGGCGGGGAAGAAGACAAGTGGACAAGTGGAGGGGTGGTATCCGGAGGAGAGAGGCTCCAGGGGCTACCTATTAATTGCAACAACAGAACTGGTGCTTTGTGGCCGATCCCCCACGGTCTAGTAGTCAACGTCGAGCTGCTGAGTGGATAGACTGGCAGTAGCAAGTTTGGGCTTGGCTGATGGATGGTAGGATGGACGGTTGCTCCCTGTATGGGGCAGGGCGGCTGTTAACCCAACAAGGCTAGGTGCGTTGCCGCAAGGTGAGGCTGCAATGAATGGACTGACGATGTGTTTGATGGAGGAGAGAGTCAAAGTCTCAAAGTCGTTTGCCTCTTGTGCGCTGCCAGTTGCTCGCAGCAACTGCTGACAGCTGGCAATCAAGAGGTGCCTACATTGCAAACACCTTGCCCAGCCCATCCTCTCTCTCCCCTTTCATCTCCTCCACCAATGCTTCAATTTTTCACTGTATTAAAAGGAAATATCGATTTTCGCCACTTATTATTCTTATATTATTATGCACAGTACGACCTGCCAATCTGCCCATTGCGTCGGTGAACAAAATACGGGACCCGCCATCCTTGAGCTAGTTCTGCGCCGAGGGCCGCCCCATGACCGGACGAGGAACCAGTCAGTCTGGGATGGAGGCCTGCTGTTACGAATAGAAGAACAAAGCCTTTCGCCAGTGGTCCAGTGGAAGCTAAATACTGGTAGCCTTGTTGTTTGTTTGTGAGGATAAGCCCCCGGTAGTTGCCAGAAAAGGCCTGTTGCGGTGTCTCGGTTGGTCGCTAATGTTATTTTACAGGCCGTAACGTCGAGTTCATAACCCGCCACCTGCGCGATAGCCATCAACAGGGGTTGCTTATTGCGCAGCTGCAATGCAAACCTCTATTTATCAGGCTGCTGCCAGCAACACGCTAGCGAAAGAAGAAATCAACCCTTGGTGACATGCTTTCGCCGCATCATCCAAGCAAGTGTCGTGGAAGCTTGGGCTATCAGTTGCTGGGCCACTAGCACTCAAGTCTCAGGCCCATGGGACTCTTGGGCCACCCTTCCTGGAAGGCGGATGAGGGATTGGGTCGACCCCAGACACAGAAAGCTACGTGACAGCGGGGAGCAACCACGTTGGACTTTTTCTTGCGCCACTGGCCTGGCGGACGGTAAAGTATTACTGGGGGCTATTCTCAGCGCCTTCATCGCATGGGCTTAAACCCCGGATAATAGCGGCTTGTGATAAGGGAGAGCCACACCGGTAATGAACACGACGCGTTGGCTGCATGGCGTTATCGCAACAATCATCACTGTACGGAGTACGGATAAGCAGTCGGCAATCTGCGCAGCTCTCTACCACCCAGGCAGTCAGCATGTGCGATAGGCAAGGCGCAATTGATATGTAGCCCAGATGAAATGGCTAGGCGCGAAGCTTTTGCTCGCCCTGTCCGATTTACGGCGTTGCTGACGAATGATGGATAAGCGTGCCTGATTGTTATGTGGGAAATTCGCTTCGCTTCCTGCCAGTTTCTTTACTTTACACCGCGATTCACTTTCACTAGTTACCTTGTGTGCAACACGCATCCGTGTTGCACTTTGCGAGTCGCCATTGGTGTCTAGTTCCTGGCTTCGAACCCTTATATTGACGGCGTTGCTACATCAGAACTATGAGTCCGCTCCTTCTCTCCATGACGGTTCCCCGTTGGAAAGTTTGTTTTGTCGTGGAGTGCCACATTTCGAGATCGAGTTATACCCAGTAGACCCGCTGCGGGTTATAGGGCGGCTCGGGGTGGCTGGCCAGCTGCCCATCGTCGTTCGTCTCATTGCCTTTGCGCTCGCCAACAAGACGATCACTAATAATTGCAGTGGCCGCCTTTTCACGCAACGGCCGGCTGCCGATACACTGGTCCTCGTATCAACAGCTCACGTGAAAGGATCAGCATTGCCAACACTTCACTCCAACCAAAGGGCCGAATCTTGCGTCGTTGTGCTGCATAACGTCCACACCATCCAGAGACTATTTAAGATCGCGGCGCCCTCACACACAGCCTCGCCTGGTACGAGTATTGTTGACTCTGTCCTCGTTATCTGCGGCCAGTCCAATAATACATTTCCACCGCTCAGCAGCTCGGTAATACATTACAAGGCACTGACGACATTGACCTTTCCGCCTCATGGAGAACAGCAATCTTTGAAAAGACGGCACCGCATGAATAAACGCGGCCTAGTGCCCTATCCTATTTCGCAAGGGCAAAGTAGATGGCGTCGGGTTGCAAAGGGTCAGCTGGCTGATAGTGGCCAAATTTCAGTCCTCTCCCCCCCGTTGTCACAGTGGCTGTTTTGGAGTCCATGGAGCGTTCTAGCGCACCTCGAATTCATGTAACGTCACCTTGCTGCCAACTAACGCCACACCACCACACTAAACAGCCCACTTCTGGTTTGGGGCATCCACTGCTACGGAGGCTGAAGATCTGGGGAACAAGCTGTACGAAGTAGGTAGTTGCGGAGCATGTGAAAGCAAATGCGATACCTCAATACCGTCCGGATTCGGGTTGTTTATTGAGAGAGCGTTATATTTTATTCCATGGTGACCACTGGCAGTCATCACATCTACGCTTGTGTCGATACCTTCCCAAATGCTACCTATACGGGGCTTCGCAAACATGCACGACCAACTCTACTACATGCGATCTCTTACCCTCAATGGAAAATTGCAGCCCCAGCCTGATTCTGATGCCCTTAGCTCGCTGGCCGTCCAAAGTGTAAGTGGACGTTGTCTCGATACTAGGTTACATCTGGTCTCGTGCTTTTACCGTAGTCGGCCGGGCTGCAAGCGCCAAGCGCCATCAGCAATGGCCTTTGGCACGTTGAAAGTGTACTCCCATCGGCGTCTTTCTACTTGACTCGGGGAGCAGCCATCCGTGAAGTGGTGACGAAAGTCTCGGCCGCAGATGCCTGTTCCGCCGTCAACACTCGGTGCCGAGCCAGCCGGAATAGGAATGCAACCACCATCAAATTCGTATATAGTCGCAAAAGAGCGCCCTGGTAACACGGAAAGGGGGTCTGGCCAAGCACCATGCGGCTCATGTACAGAGATGTTGGGTGCCACACTTTGAGCCGCGAACATAGAAGTGGTGTTGGAAGAAAGAGCCTTGCCAGAACCTCGCAACTGGTACCATTGCGCGAGGTTTTCCCTAGCAAACTACCTAGTTACTGCGCATTTATATATGATTGAAATGCCATTGAGATTGTCATACTACTCAAAGACCTTGCCAAGGGAGGAGCGTGTAGCTTATCACACAAATCGCCAAGTAGGTGACAAAAACTGCCGCTCTAGTAGTCCAACTTGATGTAGATAAATGCTCTGTCTTTATCTTATTTGCTCTTTTTGCTCTCTTTTTTCCGTCTTTCCTACAGTTCTCCATTCATCTTATTTCCCTCAATGTTCTCCCAAGATTTCCTGCCCTTTCTAAACCCAAGTTCGTCTGCAACTGGCGACAACGCGAGTACATCTACACAGCATTTTGCAGCCAGAAAGCAAAGCCCTCAACACCGCTGTTGAAACTGGCGACTTGTTTAGCATCACCACGAATAGAGCAGTAGTAGAATGCAGGCCTTACTACGCTTCCAGCTCGCGCTCGTGATTTACCAGGACAGGCCAGGCTAGCCCGATGACACCGGGCCCGTTGCCAACGATCTTGCCCTGGTCGAAAAAGGAAAAAGAGAAAAAGAGAAAGGACTGCCGAAGAATGTTTAGCGCGGGCCCTGATGATGCTGCCCGCATGTGCACTCGCATCCGTTTCGGCGGCCCAGGTGTTGAAGGAGCGCATCCATGCAGTGCAGGGGCGCGCAACCTACAATGTACAGTTTGGAATGGAGAACGTGTCACACGGCGCTGAATCAAGAAGGCATGTAAGATAATGTCGCATGGCTCTGAGCATCGGCGTCGAGAGCGATTGCTCACAGTACAAAGACGATGGACGACGGCTTCACAGACCAACGACTTTCACATGAGTAATATATACCATTATCAGCTGAACAGCGTCCACAGCGTTTCGCCTGCTTCGAGTTACATACAAGCCTTCTCATCATACAATCGACAAAACGCGCTCGCAATAAAAGGACAGTCCATGACCAAACAAAACTTTCCACCAGATTGGTAATCCATGCTCCATGCTAAAAGAGTCGATCGTGTAACGAGAAAGACAGTGCCCGCCCAGTTGTTCCCAGTAGACTCCAGTATGCCCGTCTCATATCATCTTAGCGCATGGCATTGGTAGTAACATAATTCCCTTCGCCACTCATCAGGACTGGCTGCATGGCCGTTCAGCTTGGATGCCCAAAGTAGCACATCAAGAGTGCATCTACTCCCTCTTCTCGTCGCCAAATTTTTGTCCCATTGTTATCCATGCGCCGTTGCAAAACCCGAAACAAAGGTATCCGCAGATCATATGCCCAAAATAAAAAAGAAAAGTGTGGTTTGGCGTCGAGACAAACGTGTTCGACTTCTCGCTGATGGTGTCGTAGAAGAGAAAATATATCCAGAGTCGACAGGGTGAAATACAATAAACATAACAACAATCGAGCAAAAGCCGGGGGTATCAATGTCGAAGAAATAAATATCAATGAAATAAATGGTGTATGTGCGATGAGGTCAACAGAGTCAGGCGCTCCATGCGTCGCGTGAGTGGTGGTTGTGGTTTGCGCGACATTCTTATACCTGTGCAGGCGTGGTGTTGTGGTGGTGCCGGTCGCGGGTCATCCAGCCAAAGAGGTCGCCTCGAACAGCGCCAGTAGTGGTGGCGACGGGTGTCGGTGGCTCAACTTCCCGGCGCACTTCGCGAGGCTCGAGAAGCAGGCTCTTGCGGTAGTAGCTGACCTGGACATTACCTTGATCATTTTGGCGAACGCGACCAATTTCGGACGTGATCCAATCTTGCATGTCCGGGAGCTCTGTCAAACGATACGGAATCTGAAAACGTTGCAACTCGCCAATGATCTTAGCCGTGCGAGTATGCTTGTCAAAGTTCACAACCGTCAGGCCTCCAGTTCCATCGTCTGCGCCCTCAGTACCGAGCGACATTTGTTTGGTAGCAGGGTTACCAATGTCCACAAAGGTGAGATCAGTTAGGTACATGCCCAGGAATGGCAAACAAGGAGGAACATGATCGTGAAGTCTAGTGCGTAGCACCTTGTTATTTTGAGAGGGCTCAACAATGGCTTGCAATGTACGGAGCAGGTCCTTGCGCTTCGGGGAAACGGCATCCCATGTTTTCCGCAGGCGGCTAATAGTGCTGCTGTTGAGGCTGCAGATAATCGCCATTAAGCCGTCATAGTTGTGCAGCTCCTGACACTGGTGAGCAACCTTGATCCATTGCTTGATTATGGTAGCACGCTTCTTGATTTCGACGTGTTCGAGAATGGTATCAGCAACCAAGTTTGACAGGTCCGTCGAAAGCGAAGACATGGCCTTGACGTTGGGAGCCTCTGCACCACCCTTCTTCATCCACTGAGAGCCTAGCAGTTCTTCGGGCATGATGGCACAGAAGATGTTCATTTGTTTCAGTGTCATCTGGCGTGCCAGCTCGAGAGGTTCAAAGTCGAGAATGGTCGGCGCAGCATTGCCGGCCTTGAAAGCGTTGAGGAGATGGTGCTGGTGCCTAGAGATGGCAGGAGGTGGCAGCGGCGTCTCGGCGGGAATGTACTGCCCGATGGCTGTGTTTGTCTTGCCAATGGAAGATACGAGGCGTGGGACGAGAGACCCTTGGCCGGAGACCTTCATCGCCAGCTCCAGTAGCCTTCGTCCAGCAGACGGGAGAACTGCAGCGAGCTTGCCCTCAGCAAAAGGCATAATCACCTTGAGCGCATCGCGATCAGTCGAGTCCCTCCAGTGAGACTCGAGCCAGCCCTTGAAAGCATTATATACTCTCAGGCGCACGGGTCCAGCCATATGGGGAGCGTCGGCTACGTAATCGAAACGTTCGACCAGAGCTTTCGTAAGCTTCATCGGCGTACAGAAGAGACGAAAAGTGAGGAAGAAGGTGGACACAAACGTGGCGTCGGGAGTAGATTCGTGCGTCGTGAGGCGCTCAACCAGAGCCGGCAGAGAACCGCCAGTGACCTGCCCCTCTTTGTTGAACATTAATTCGTGAGCAAAGGTCTTTTCGAGAAGTCGGGACTCGAAATCGTCTGTCTCGTCAGCCATGGCAGCGTTGCTGGCAGAGCTCAAGTCAGAAATAGAAGGCTTGGGTCGAGGGGCCAAGCTCTGGTCTGGAGTTGTAGCTCTCGTTGACGTCTGGGAAATAATGCTGGCCTCAGAGTCTCTGCTCAAGTAAGTGGTGCTGCTTCCAGCACTGGAAGCTGCAACTGCATCAAATCGCGCGGAATGGCAGTCATTGTCACGCGCAGAATTGTCAGGGTTGTGATAAGTGTCATGAGGCAGCAGGGTCGTAGTGAGCTTGGGCAGAGGAGGCAGGCTCGGGCGCGAGGAAAAAGCCGACGAGTTGGATCCAGCTTCACTGACCGATTTCGCAGATGAGGGTCGGGAAGAAGTCGGGGAAGCGCTCTTAGTGCCGGTGGTGTGAGAGGTGTCGAGGTTGCTGGGTGGAATGTTGTTGAGGGGGACGAGAGATTCGCGACGAACGGGTATGTAAGAATCGTTCGTTTGCATAGTGTCAGCAGCGCTAGCAGCCTCAGAAGGGCATTGTTCGGCTGCTGAAGGCGTTCGCGAACGCTCATGAGGAACCACTTGCAAAATCGACAGATCAATTTCGAGAGCATTGCCTTCGACGTCGTACTCAAAGTCGCCGATTCGCTCGATGGTGGCCTTGGCCTTGGCCACACATTCACCAGCCGCCTTGACACAGTCTGTAGCAGAGACAAGAAGAATAGAAGTATCGTGAGAAGTGATGACATCGGCGTCCTGGGATGCGGCATGGACCAGGATGTCCCTGGCTGAAAAAACGAGACCATGCGAACGGTTGAGAAAAGCAGCTCGGGAGAATTGCAAAGCGGTAGGAGTAACGCTGCAATGAGCCAGAACGCCGTCAACAACATTGAGAAGCTCGCCAGCCGAGCTTGCCGACTGGCCAACAAAGCTTGACAACTCCATGCGGGAAGGGGAGTGCCAGTGCAGTCTTCCAATAAAGGAGCCGAGATGAGAAAGTAACCTGTCATGCTTGCGATTCAAACGTTCGGAAATCAGGTGACCAGGACGTGAATGGGGAGATGGCCCAGCCAGGGAGACGCGGTGGGTGAATGTTGCCGAGGATCGATTTTGTGAGATGCTGCCCTGAGAGGCTCTGCAGTTGGTTGTAGCGGGAGCTTGGTTGAGAGAAGACAATCGCTTGTTCCATTGGGCTTGCGAGGGGTGGACAGGCTCGCTCAGTTCCGAGGTTACTACACTAGCACTCGGGTCGTCGGTGAGGGCTCGTGAGCCAGCCTCGGATGCAGTGTCGACGCGGTGCTCTTCAAAGACGACCCTTTCAGCTGGCGGTGTCGGGGGCACATACGACTCCTCCTGAACTGTGGCCATGACGGTGACGGTGGCGGGGGCGCGGGCTCGTCGGTCTTCCTCGAGCACATCGAGAAATCGGACGCCCTTGTTGACAATGCGAAAAGCCTTGAGGATCATTTCGTCGACGACATCATTAACGTCCTCCGGGGGGTGAGAGATGTGGCGCTGAGAGTCTTGGAGGCGCTTGGCCGTCTTGACGAGCAAAGAAAGTTCAGCCAATAGAGATTTTCGGCATTTGCGCAGAGAATCGTTGCGTTGAACAATAACGGACTCTCTGTTTAAGCAGTTTGTGCGTTCCTAAGGTTGAGTGTTAGCAAGGAGGCGATGGAAGAGGGATGACAGCGAGGGGAGGCAAAATGATGAGCGTACCAAGAGGAAACGGACACCAGCGATGATGCCCTTCATGAACTCTTGATTTCTGAAGAGTTCGCTGTCATCGACCGAGGTACTTCGTAATAAATCCCAAAAGTTGAGCAGAGACTTGAGCAGGGCACGCATGTCGTCGGGTTCGTAGGCTTCGCAATAGTTGGTGGGGAGCCAGCCGCGAGCGCCTGAGACCAACAGAGTACCGTCTGCCCAGCCATTGGTGTGGATAGAATGAACCAAAATCACGTCACCTTGGTCGAGAGGTAGAGTAACGCTGGATTCTGTGGCGGCATTGCGAGGTTGGAAGGGATAGAAGGCGCGGAGGAAGTTGTGAAAGATGGGAGGAGCTTCGGGCGACAGGTCCTCCAGAGAGCTATTGGGAGTGGCGGGAGGAGTCATTTGTGAGGCTTGCGAAGAGTTGGCGTGTAGCTGATACGGGCCATTGACTGCCGAAGCAGAGCAACTCCTAGTCAGGTCAAGGGGAGCCACTTGAAGACTGGCTCGACCTTGCTGTTCAGGTGACATGGCTTTCAAGACAGCCGTCAGAGGCAGACAGGGCAGGTCGTCAGGCAGTGGTGCGAGTCGAATGTCGACGGCCACGCCAGAAGACAAGTTGCGTTGCGGGAATGGGCAGAGTCGGTGCGCCTAACTAGTGTAGATGGAGAAAGTGGGAGGTTGATCGTCGGGGGGTGAGAAAGGCTGCAATGGAAAAGAGATTGCAGAATAGGGAATCGAGTTTGTGTGTAGGTCGACGTATAGAATTGGCTACCTGCGAGTAGTAGTAGTAGCTGTCGTCGAGGTGTTGCACCGTCTGTTGTCGGTAGGTAGGTAGTGTGATGTGATGTGGTATGGTGTGGTGTGGTGGTGTGGTGTGGTGGTGGTGGTGGTGGTGGTGGAGGGCCAAGGAGATTGCGGCGGAGTGCAATTTAGACGCGCGGCGGCGATGAGAAACGAGGCTTGGGACTGCAGTAGGCAAGAGAAATATTAGTCAAAGGAAAAAAAGTCGCGAAGTTGTTGATTTCTAAAAGGCGAGTGGATGCGCGTCTGGAATGAAGAGGGGTCGTTGGCGATAGTTGAGGCGCGGGTAGGTATGGCCGACTTGGTTGGAATGCAGCCAAAGCGGGAAAGATTTTGGTGGTGAAGGCTGAACCTGGGTGGGAGCTGGATAGGTAGGTACCTACCTAGGTAGGTAGGTAGGTAGCTGGAGCTGGTGGACAGCTGGAGCGGCCCGTTCGGGTACGCAGGTGGCGCAAACAGGTGGCAGTACTCCGTACAGCTCACAGTACAAGCTGGCAGGCGCGGCAGCGGGAAGAAATTGGCGAGCCAGCTGTAAAGGAGCTGAAGAAGATGGGTACTTACAGAAAATGATAAACACAAGGCGCAAGATTACAAAAAGACGGCAAAAAACGGATTCCAATGCAAGAGAGAGAAGAATATGAAGAGGGAGAAGGAAGTGAGAGACGCCAGGTTTGAGTGAGAGGAAGAGAGAGAGAGAGAGAGAGAGAGAGAGAGAGAGGGTTGTAACAGAGAAGGAAGAAGGGGGTAGAAATCGTGTAGGCAAGGTAGTGTGAATGGCGGGCAAGGTAGGTAGGTACTTGGGGAACAGCGACAAGACAGGCAATTGAATAAGTACAGACCAGAAAAAGGGCCTTGCCAGTAAATATTGTAATGCCTGCCTGGCTCTCTAATAAAATATTTTCTCCGTAAGTTACGGACCGTACCCAAGCACCAAGATGGATGGCCCAGCCAGCCAGCCAGCCAGCAGCCAAGCAACGAAGCGAGCCGACCCAAGGCAGTGGAAAAGTGGATGCCTGCTCTGTTTCTCCGAGCTTGGGAGATGGAGGTACTGGTACGCAACATACTGTTTTGCTTCTTTGACGAGTGTGATCCAATATCATGGGGTTCGTGGCCATCTCGTCAAAGCAGAGGACCAAGCTGTACCAGTACAAAGGCCGACTGCCCCGAGCTAGCAGTTAAGCAGTTTAGCAGCATCCACCAACACTAACACCCCATCACGCTATTAAGCTACCAAGCTTGCCCTACCTAATAAATACCTCCTGCCTAGAAACCATATACGGACAAACAAACCTCGCCGCTGCGTCTGCCCTCGCTTCCTCTCTTGTCCTCCCAGGCTCCCACTGACTATTTACAAAGTATGACTAAAAACTGCTTGAGCCGTCTTTGCTGGGGCCGGAGCTCCACGAGCGGGGGATCGCTGCGTCGTCGTCCCAGTTGGACACCGAGTCGACTGATGGGAGGATCCGGAGGGGACGCCTGGCCCTCTCAGTCCAGGCTCGTGGCCGACCGTGGCGATCCCTATAAGAGCCCAAAACTGCAAAGGAAAAGTAGCGGTAGGACATGTTTGAACAAGGTTACCACCCCAGCCAAGAAGAAAAGCCAAAAAGAAAAGCCAAAAAGAAAAAAAGCCGTCGACAAGGGGACCGCCGTCAAGTCTCCAGAGGGGCCCCCTCCCGTCCGCTGTGGCCACGAGCGGGTCGGGCATGGGTTGGGTTGGGGCGATGCCCTTCCAAGTAATTACCCAGTATTTACTGAATTGTCAAAAATTTGGTCAATTGCAGTTGCCAGGCGCTCATGCACGATCCTGGTCACCATGGCACTGAATACGGAGATGGGGATCGAGAGCCGGCGTTCCTGCTGCACCTGCTTGCAGCACCTGTTCTCCGTACATATGCATTGGCATATGCATGGGGCGACATTTCACACTGCATGCGCTGACTGAACTAAAAAAGAAAAAGAAAAAAAAAGTGACAAGAAAACAAAGGTGAGAAACAACAGAGTGTTGGTGCCTGCAGGTCGGCCCAAGGCCGTGAGAACCGAACCTACTGATACTTTCTTTTTCTTCGGTACGCGTGGAGACGAAAAGGAAAGCTCTCCTTGCCTCTCCCTAGGTAAATAGGTAGGCACGTTACTTTATTATTGGCAAGTCCTGTGCCCTGAATCGGCTCTGGGCAAAGGGAAAAATACGCTCGAGTCACTGTGGACTGAAATACTCCGTAAGTTACGGACACGGCAATAATCAATTCGCCTTTGGTGCCTGCTTTACCCACCAATAGAGCCAGCTTTCCCCTGATAATAGCCCAAGGTCGCTGTTCGTTAACGAGTATAAAAATAAATTCATTAATTAAAAAAAGCAAAAGGGATAGAAAAAGAAAAAGAACAACTTTCCACTCGGCCGTCGCCAAACTCTCAGGTTGAAATTCTCCAGGGTGTAATTCTAGTCAGCGCTCCTCCTCTGTTCTCTTTTGCCTCTCCTCCTCCTCCTCCTCCTCCTCCTCCCTCCACCACCACCTTCAGTCACAGTGCAGCCAAGCTCTATCGCCCCTCCCTGGTACTACCCAAATACTGTATCAAGTGGACTGATCGACTTGCCTTTCTTTCTCTTGACGTCCTTTTTGTTGCATTGCCAATGCATCCCCCTGCTCGTCTGGTTGACCCAGTCTCCCTCAGCCCAACGCCACTCTACTTTGCAAACGCATGGCAGGACGGCACAACGGATACCCTGGCAGCACATTACAAGCAAAACACCAACTCTGACACGGCCCGTCCTGCATCTCACCTGCGACTTGCAGCCGCGCTCCAAGAGTGCATATATTGCCTCAGCTTGACTGGCATCATGCTAACGGCTGTAGCCAATGAAAGAATCTCGAGATGGTCCTCCCTACACGCGACGACACCCTCCAGATTCAACTCTCGTCAAACTGTTCCAACCATCACTACCACTTCCAGTTGCATACTACAACAAAGTAAATACGCGACACACTCATTGCTCGCTGTGGAGTCATCTCTCCCCTCCACCGAGACCTCACAAGACACACCAGCATGATGATTGCGATGTCAAAAGGCAAGAGTCAAGATGCAGTCTTCCATTATTATAGAGGCCAAGAGGCGCACAAAAGTCAATCACCGTCCAATGGACTTGCTCCACAGCGTCACAAGGCAAGAAAAGCAACAGCCTTTGTAGGCCCAGATTAGCATCGAGGTCTTGGACCTTGGACATTGCTTCCCTGATTTCCTGACTCTCACTAAAAATCATCTTTTACAAGGACCAGCAATCCCTCTTTGCTACCACGTATCAACCGTGCATCGAATCTGGACCAAGCCCAGCACCGCAATACGGATTCACGAAAACGCGCGCGTGCCTCACAACCTCGCCAGCAACGGTCAAGTAAGCAAGACACCAGCTGTCACGCCAAAAAACACAGACGCCTGTTCTTTGACGTACAGCTATTGTCCCTTATATGTGACATACCCCCTTATGGTTGGTGGCTAGCTAATCATAACGTGACTGGCGTAGACCGGTTGATTTTTTGTTTGTAGTGGGAGTCGAACACTCGACCTCCCGGTCGTTTTAAGGGTTTCAGGCAGTCACATCACTGTTAAGAGGGACAATCAGTCGTAGCAATTCTGAGTGGAAGTTACAGGTACCCCCTAGCCACGGGGCCTCCAGAGCCCCGCTAGGGTTTCCCTCCCGGGCTCATAACTGTCACGCCAAAAAACACAGACGCCTGTTCTTTGACGTACAGCTATTGTCCCTTATATGTGACACCAGCCCTGCGCTCCACCGTAATGGAGTTCGCCAGTCGCTAGTAAATAGTCCGCACCAGCGTAGCACAAACTCTCAAGTTAGACATCAGACCGGCTTCATCCATGCGCCCGCTCCATGGTCAAATTGTATCTCTATTAGTTCCAATGCCGAAATGCCCTAATCATCGCTCACAGTAAGCAATTCGAAATTGTCGAGGCCAAGAACGCCTGCCGCGATCTGCAGTGCTTGAGCAGACCAGGACTTCAGCGCCGCCAACATTGAGACTCAATGTACGGAGTACAAGAGAACGGGTTCATATTAGCGCAACAGTGATATTTGTGCCAATACACCAATCCTTGCTCTTTTTCAGGTGACGGCGGATCCTCGAGCATGCTGCTGGCAGCACGAGGCCAAGAAAAAGAAAGTCGACGTCAGTCTCGAGGAAACGATTCAGACAGAGCATTGCCAAGCTAGCCACATATACGGAGTACAAAGTACGGAGTAGTTAGACGGCCGGTGCAAGGTTGGATGAGCCAAGGGCCGGGCACTTGACAGGTCGCCCTTGATAGTGGACACGATTTCGCCAGCCCTCTCGCCACAACAACGTCGTCGCAGAGATATCACGTATCATGTCGCGGCCCTTGACCAACGCACTGTTCTTGTGACGTCGAAGCCATGCATGCGCCTACTAATAAGTGGGATAATGGGATTAGTCCTGGACCCCTTGAAAAGAGAGCCAATTCATTATCCAGCTCGCACTAACTAGTCTTACATTTGGGGCTAAAACATGTACCAGTAGTGCAAGACACACAAAAGGTGCGCCTCTCTGCATGCGCCTTGTTTTTGCCAAAGCAATGCGTCGCCAAAAAGAGGCTGACAGCTCACACAGTAAGTACTACTGGTGGAACCAACCTTTCTTCTTCCTCTTTGTCTTTTTTTCTTCTTTTTGCCCACGCAACTCTTTGACCAACATCGGCCGTCGCGACACTCTCAAGCATCATTGCATCAATGCTCTGGTCTGCTTGCAATACATCCCCCGTCTCAGGATGTCGTCTTATCTTGTCCCTGGAGAACCCCTTGATGAAAATCCTTGTTTCTTGGGAAACCACCAGTTCTGGTAGATTGTCTACTGCAACTTGCAATCACACAGTCACAGCCATGTTCGCCCCAAATCCATGGTGCTGCCAGCCAAAGTGGACCGTGTTTCGTACCTGAAAATGTTGGCTGGCAGAAGCGGCTGCTAATAAGCTGCAAACCGCTTTGCTGGTTGCTGGTTTGCGCTCACCAGCGTGCGGCTCGGCTTGCTCAATTTGGCCAAACGGCCGTGCATGCATAATGCATACCCCTGCTCGAAGCAGACATGGTATCTCCTTCACATTGCCAGTGCTCAGGACAAAAAATACAGAACCTCTGCACAGGACGTCTGAAGATCAGCCACACTACCAGTATATCGGCATGGCATGCCCGTCTCAGCTTCCCTTGGAGACGATTCGCCAAGGCCTCGTTTCCGACAAATAATTGTCATGCTTCCGGGTTCCGTTGCGGTAATCGTGACGGAACACCTCCCAGAAAATAGCAGCAACTGGCGTCAGCAGTTGTGCCCTTTGTTGACATACCAGTACTCCGTATTAGCTGGTAAATAGGCTATAGCTACTAGCCACAGCGGGCATCGCTCGGCCGGGGCTTTGTCGGCAGCGGCTTCCGTCGCTCTTCCATAGCGCTGACCGGGTATTTCGGCTTGGTGGACAGCTCTTTGCGTGAATAAGAGCCATCACAACTCACATGTTGCGCCACTCTAACTCTGCAGTTGTCACCGACTACCGGGCCCAACCTTTTATTTTCCGTTCTCGCATCCTCGACTGATCACGTTATGAATCCACGCTGTTTTGAGTCCAGGGTCTTGCCGCTTCTTTGACTGTAATCGGAACATGAGGTTGGAAAACCATATCAATCGGGGTTAGCAGCCTTGTGGAAGCACAGTAGTTGTTCAGTGAGGCGTTGCAACCAAGAGAATTATCAGGTCCGTTGCTTTCTATCGGTCCTTGCTTGGCCTGTTTGCTTCTGTTGCCATGGGGTGACTGTCGTCACATTCAAGGTCCATGGCATGGAGACGCGCCAGCAACGGCCCTTGGCCCAGTGCCCACGCACATCTTGGCGTCCACAGTCAATGGTTTCGAGTATCCTTTTTTTCCATCCCAAGTGCCTCGACCTCTTCTGCTCCCTCCGGACGAGTTAGAGCCGATAAACCACAAAAAGAAAGCATCGCGCGCGCGAGAGAAGAGACGATGACGAAGAGCAAAACATTGGCTCTGCTAAATGCAAGCCTAAATGTGGCGTACTTTTGGGGTGTAACTAGCACGGAACAGACAGCAACGGGCCAACGGCTCACTTCCGGGGCACCGCCTGAGCTAGGCCCGGTCCCGGGGTCGATGTGACGGAGAATGGCGCCAATGGAAGAGGGGTTTCTTAAGTACGGATACCAGTTGGCAGTAACCACGGAGTAGCAGAAAAGCAGTGGACAGTGGCCCCCCACAGGTTCTAGCCCAGGTGCCCGGGCTGGTGATATCCTTGTCATGGTTGTTTGGGCTGCGGGCGCGAGGGCATGTTAGACACGGCTAATACACTGTCAGCGCATGGTTCCATCCAACAATGGCAGACGCAAAAAGCAAAGTTTCTCGCTGCATATGGCATCGTCAGGAGCACACATCTCGTTGGCAGCGATTCCATGCGGTGAAGCAGTGAGCCGCAACGACGCTCAGTCGCATGTGTGACTTGAGAACCGCCAATCTCAATATGTGCCCCGAATTCGAGCGGCATAACTCTCTTCTTGACCCGGGATACTTCCATTACGCTGCAACAAGTGTTCAACCCTGTCGCAAAGCGGTCTGGTTGTTTAATTTCTCCCAGGCCTGGGCAAGGGTTCGACACGGCCGAGTTGAGAACTGGCATGGCTGGGCGAACCAATGCAACCAATGCCAGCAACATGTTGTTTTCGCAAAAAGATTTTGCAAAAGACCAATCAAACAAAACCATGGATTTAGACTTGGATATCTGTCTTGCCCTTTTACCCCGAAAAGAAGGGGCAAAAGTGGTCATGCCAGGAAGCCAGTCTTTCCGCGGAGCCATTCATAGCAGAGCACATTGAGCCACGATGTACGGAGTACAGCGGCTTATTATTATTTAGCGGCGTCGGTAAATTACCCCGGTCGTTTAGTTAGGCCGTGATCGCGAGAACTTTTTCTTAGTCGTATCCACTATCGCCCCACGGTAGTAATTCTTAGCGTTTTAGGCGGGGATATTACTTCTTATACCGTCCGTGCTTAATATCCCTAAAGGAGGCGTTCTTAGCGTTAGCTAAGCTATTTTTAATACCTATCTTCTTACCGCCTTTATTAATAATAAAAGGGGTAGTAAGGAAGGATTTTCCCCTAGATTATATAGTATTTATACTAATTTAATAGGCTTTTTCTTTAATAATAACTAATAGCTTAATTACTTTATAAATTTATTAGTTACTTTAAGAAATTATTACTCTTATAAGTAGGTTATTAAAAGCTAAGTATAATAATAAATTATATATAAACTAGCTAAATATAATAATTCTTATCTTTAAAGAGATTATTATTAGATTATAATTTTATAATATAATATAAAAGAAAAAGGTCTAGATAGTATAAAACCTTAATAATAAATATTATAATATTTAAAACCTCTAGTAATACTTTAAAAAGCTTAATTCTTATACTAATAGTATAAAAAATAATAAGACTAATAAGATTTAGGTTAGTAAAAGCTATATTATAAAGGTTAAGAAAGACCTAATCTTAGATAAGTTTATTAATTATATACTTAATAAAGATATACCTTATAGCTTTAGTATTACTCTTAACTCTTATTAAGAGTTATTTATTAAAAATTAGCTAGTTAGTAAGAATATTTAGATAATAGTAGATAATACTAATAAGGATAAAAGTAAAAGTATTATATTAGATACTAAGGTAGTAGTTATTACTAATCTTAATACCTAGTTAATACTAGAAGATTTAATACTTATAGGAAGTAATAAAGAAGCTATTACTATATTAGTATTAGAAGATAATAATAATAAGGATTTATTAATTTATATACTTACTTTATAGTTAGATTAAACGCTAGTACTAAGTAACTAAAGAGAGTTATTTTAAAGTGTATCTTAAAGCTATTAGCTAGCTTAAATACTACTAGTAAATCTAATAAAGAATTAGAATATATAGAAGGGAAAAAGGAGGGCTATAGAGGCTATTAAGGCACTTATTATTATTAATCTTAATTATTAGCTAGCTAGAGTAATAGAATTATAGTATATATTATAAGATTATTAGTTACTAGAAGAGGAGATTAGGGGTAAAAAATACTAAATAATTACCTCTTAGTTAATAAAGGACTTAATATATATATTTATATAAAATATTCTACCTTTAAAAGAATATAAAATTAAAATATTAGAGAGGCTTAAAGGAGGTTAAAATAATAATAGTTAATAAAGTTACTAATTAGCCTATATACTTACTTAAATTATATACTCTACCCCTACTAAAAGCCTTATTATTATACTTATATACCTAGGTTATCTTCTTTATTAAATTTATTAAATTTAATATCTTCTTATAGCTAATTAGCTATATTATTATAAAGCTATAAAGATTCTATATTTACTAGTACCTCTTTTAGCTACTTATAAGTACTTTTTATTATACCTTATACCTATAAAGGTAAGGAATTTTCTATATCTTACTAGTACTACTATAGCTCTTTATTACCTAACTAGATAAAGTTAAAAAGGCTAGTTATAGTATAAATAATCTAAATTTAATCCTAATAAGAATATTTTAAGATACTACTTTAAATAATCTTCTATTAACCCTTTAAATAGCTAAATACCTACTTAATAATTAACTAAAGCTATAAATAATAAAAGTTATACTATTCCTCTTAATTTACTAGATTTCTCTTTAAATTATCTTAGTCTAGTATATAATAATAGATTATATTAAAAGGGGTTAAAAGATATTATTTATTACTAAAGCCTATATCCCTAAGATAGAATCTTCTAACTAGTATTTTTAACCTATTTTTAAAGGTAATAAGAAATAATATAGTGTTATTTAAAGAGCCTTTAGCGCCTACTAATATAAATAAGAAGAGGCTATTAAAAGTTACTACTATAAGTATATTCTATATAATTATTCCCTTCCTTAACTAAAATCTTTACTATTTTTAAAGAAAGATAAAGACTAAGATATATATATTATTTATAGTATTAATAGCACCTAAGAATTACTAGAAAAGAGTACTTATTTTAACCCTTAGTAATAGATAATTAACTAGTAAAAGCCTAATAAAAGTATAATATAACTTCCTTATTAGCTAGATTAATTCTTTAAAGTATTTTAATATACTTAACTAGCTAATAAAGAACCTTTAAGTAGTATTTTATTAAGGCTTATTAAATATATAAATCTAAATAAAAATTATTACTTTTAAGCTAAGTAAAAACTACTAGCTATTCTAAAGCTTTATATTATCTTTAAGTTATTTAATAAGCTAAAAAAAAATAATTTATAATATCTAAAATATATTTATAAAGTACTTTTTAGTTATTTCTTTAAGTAAATATTAATAATTATTAAGATAATTACTAAGTCTTCTTTTTTACCCTCTTTAATACCTAATTAAGAAGTTATATTAATCTAAGAGTATTATATTATTATAATTAAATTTAGATTTATTAAATCTTATTAATTTATATATAGTTAATAAGATAATAAGCTAGTATAATTACTTTTTATTAATTACTAGTATTATAGTAGTTCTTTTAGTTATTAGAAGGGTTATAGATATATAAATAACCTTATTAATAACCTTATTTAAGAGCTCTATAGTGCCTAGAGGGGTTCTATGATTTATCTTAAGTTATAGGTATAATAAATTCCCACCTAACTTAACTAGGACTTTATTATGCCTAGGACTTAAGATAAATAGTAGAAAAAAGTAACTTCCTAGCTAAATTTAGTAGGTTCTAAAGCCCTTATAAAAAGATACCTCTATCTTTAAGTTATATAAAGTCTATATAACTTTTAGTAGGCGCGCTATACTAAATTTAGTAAGGATCTACGCTGCCTGCGATAAAGTCACAGGCAAATTAGCTAAGACTAACTCTTACGATCACGCCCTTAGTGCACTTTGTTAAAGTCGCACTAACAGCCGATACAGACAGACTCCAACAACCAGCACAGACTTTCCCGAATTGATGTTCAGCTTGGAGATTGCAGTATGTACTGCAGTACTGGTACGCGTTGCCGTCCTCGACGGATGAAATCGCCTTCGCTTCATGTCTTGATTCTGAGACAGGAACATGGTCGGCGAATATACCCTAACTGTATGGAGTAGATTGTTCACAAAAGGACAAGACAAAACTCTCTCATTCGGCCTACGCTACTGCACAAGTCAGACTCTTAGCGTTACATGGCGCGACCCAGCTCTTTGGGTTTTCCTTGGATGGCCTATTGTTCTGGTCCGTTGCAAGCTTAATGATTACGTTGGTGAAGAGGGCGGAAAACCCATGGCAAAGAGAGGGGAGCCGAACAATAGGTAGCTACTTTGGGTGAGGCCTTGTTGCGCGGGACGGTCGGCGAACACGGGCGACGAGATTCGAGAACCAGCAGGAACTGATTCGGTAACAACTGCGGGCGCCATTATTGAGAAGAGCGAATGGGTGTGAATAGCAGATCTGAAGAGACCTTACGAGGTCCAGAACTCTTCGATGGTGTTTGCCCATCTCTGGCCCCCTTTTTATTCTCTTTTTGCTGCCTCGTCTCTCTACATCTCGATATAGATATTCATGGATATCACAGCTGAAGTGACCTTGTATTGGGCATTGTTAATTGTCGGCCTCATGTGAGGCATTTGTCGGCTTTTTTATGGGGCGACTGTGGCTAAGTTCCGATCCCGCTCCTGCCACCAAAAATACGTGCGCAGAGCGGGGTGACTGCTTTTTCATGTCCACGATACTGCATAATTGACGCTCTTAATACAACGCGCGATAATTAATTAATAAAAAATCATAATAATATCAAATCAAGTCCTCAGGCAACAACGGCCGCTGCGCTTCCTCCTCAATTCGAGTTAATCGGTTATTTGTGCGTAGCCAGCTGTCAAGCATACTCTGTGTATCCCAGTTATCCTCGCATTCGGCGTCTTCGTCGCCGGCTTCGTCGCTGCCGGCTTCCTCGGCGCCGTAGTTGGTCCGCTGGTAAGCCCGCTGGTAAGCCCGCGGCGCCTCCGTGCCCGGCTCATATAAATCGTCCGGGTCTGTAAGCTCCGTAGCCGTCTCGGCGAGGTCTAGCGCCGCCGAAGAGGCCGGGCTTCCGACGCTTCCGACGCTTTCGGCGCGCCGAAGAGCCTCTAATTGTCTGCCAACAGCCGCCGCAACACGTGCCTCGGCGGCTTCCTGTGCCTCAACCACCTCAAATGCGCTCGGAATTCGTGCTGTGCTTCGATGATGAGACCGCCGCCCATTTGCCCCATCTTGTAGTCGATTTTGTCGGCGCAATTCGGCGATATTTGGGGGGTCGAGGACGACATTCGAGGGATCAAAGCTTCCTGTAATAGGCCAGAACCAATGCGAGTTAATGTCTTGTTCTGTAAGAGGCTCATTTGCCACTAAAAGAGAGGTTATTTGGTGCTTGCACGGCAAGCCGTAGACCTTGGTTATAGCGCACCCATTAGCACAGCGCTGCTGACTCAGCGCCTCCACACCCTCTGTTTTGGCTACCTGGTGCTTAGCAATAATACGCTTCAGGGCCTGTTTTGTGATGCGATTGCGGACGCGGGAATAAATAATTCCTACCGCTGATGATAATGATTTGCCTTGGTTTCTTCTTATCTCTCCGTAGACATTATTTTTTTGCCTGTCCCAGAAGCGTCGGAGGCTCTGGAAAGCGGTAAAGAGGTCGCCTGTGGAGGACTTAAAGAAACGCTTTAGCCCTGAATGTAATGACTCCACCACAGACGTTGTTGTGTGCCTAAAGTGTCGATGTTGATTAATCTAGAATTTGACGATGTTATCGCGATAATTTCGAATCTAAACTGTAAGACAATATTCTACAGCCTCTGCTCGAAATTTTCAAGGTTTTGTAAAATTTCTGAGATTTTTTTCATAGGCGTCAAGGCTGTCGGAATATAGAAGGTCTCTCTACGCCTTAATAAAGGCGGTAAAGTCAGGATGCCTTATACTAACTCGATTTGCCGCATCCCACGTTGGTTTGGGAAAAAACTTTTTGGTCTTGGCGATAACGTTGGTATTGATGTGCTATTAGCATAATATAAAAGGTATTTTTTTAAGGTCGTTGTGCTCTCGGAGGGCTCGAAGAAATGCGAGATCCCGGTCGCTGATTACCGTCTTTGGTAATAGAATCTGTTCTGCCCGCAACACCTCAATAAGCTGGTCTAAACACCATGAAAAATGACTAGTGCTCTCGCCAGTGATAAAGGCTGTGGCTATATGGAAAGTTGATTTCATTGGCGTAGTCGAGCATATATTAAAAAGCGGGAGACTGAAGCGGTTCGTCTTGTAAGTCGTATCACAGATCCACGTATTAGGGAAATGCTTTAGTAGTTTGATTCCACTTCTGGGAGCGATAAATAGGCCTGTTATTTGATTAAATTGGTTAAGCTTTACCCGGGAAATATAATCATTTGATCCTTGAAGGTAATTGTAGAGCCATTGGATCGGGGTTTGTCCGTTGAGTTCTCGCTGGCGATATTCGTTGATTATATTAGTGACGTCTTGCGTAGAGACGGCACTGACACGAAGCTTGCCTTTCGCGACCAATTTCTCGATAATTGACTGCGATCTTTCGCCTAAATTTGATAGGAATATAATATCGCTTTCGACCGATCTGGCGTCGTCCTTCCGGTATTGTGCATATGATTCTGGCGGCTGTGGCGGGTGATTGTGTTTGCGTCGGCTGTCGTCGGTGCCTCTTCCTCGGTTAACAGACCACATGCCGTCGCGGCCCTGCGCAATAAATACACGGTAACGGCATAAGCAGCCAGAGCTTTGGCCCTCTCTTATGATGCCCTCGCGCTGGCGCCTGGGCAGGGCTCGGAATCGGGTATAGACCTTAGTAATACGCTTCTCTTTCGAGTTCTGCGTTACTAGCAAGTAGCCGTCTTTACGGGTGACGTCACGTAGGGCATCTTCTGCTTCCTGGAGGCTTCGAAACTTGCACTTCACGAGGTCTTCTATGTTAAATTTGGTAGCGATAGCTTTAAAAATGCGTGCATAATGGTTAATTGTAATGTGTGGTGCTAAGTGTGGTTGGCGGGGTAATAGTAGAACTGGAATTTGGCATTTACTATGGGAATATCTGACCTCGCAGTTCTAGGCTTACCACAAGCCACGCCTCCGCCATAACAACCCACAAAAAAGCCGATAAATCCTTTACCTTTGGCCGACAATTAACAATGCCCCCTTGTATTCCTCACTTCATCCGTACTGGTACAGTTTCCGGCTGATTGAGCACTTTCATCCAAACACTCAGGATAGCATTTAAGAAATTCTCATGCCTTGACAACTATGAGAATGAATAGGAAACATGGTATATTTCTTTAGTCAAATTTCGACATCAAGATCAGTTTTAAAAGTACTGGATAGCTGTCCGAGGTGGGATTTCATGGCTAGGAAAAAGTGAAACTTGTCAGCTACACAGGCGGTCTGTTTTGTCATGCACTTGCCTTTGACATGGCCAACCTGTCTCTGTCAAACCTGTCAATCGCGTGTCGCAATCTCGGAACTGCTGAACACTCAAACAAGTCTTACATGTTTGAACCTGGTATTACTGGTATCCTGCGCGTGCACAGGCCAGCTGTCGAGTTCATTTCGGCTGCTTTGGTTCATTGTTTAGGTACGGCTCTCCCCTTTGATGCGGCAATCGAGCCGTGTGCACCAAGGCAACCCAAAAAAAAAAGATAGAAAAAAAAAAGAGAGAGAGAACGGCCGAGGCAAACATGAGGAGAAAAGAAGAAGAAATATTCCTAAGCGAGCTAAATATCGCTGCCGCTAAAGAAGTAGCATGGGGCCCTGCTAGGCCAGGAACCGACGGCCGATCTCGAACCGAGCAACAAGAGGGGGGGGGGGTCTACCTTAGTACATACTGGTACGCGTGCAAGTGATGAGCTTAGCTGCATCAGTATGCGATCGAATAAGGGGGCGCAGCGGCTTCTAGACCCGGTGCAGAGAGTTGTTGATTGGACTTGTCGTGTCGCATCCGGCGCCTCTCTCGGTGGTGTCTGTCCTCTATCCAGGCCGCATCGGGGACTCAGCGCTTTCCTAGTCCAGAAACAGGTATAAATTTCCTTTGATTGATACTGATACAGTATGTAATGACGAAGCCAGGAAATGGCAACTGTTGGGGACGTGGGGACGTGATGCTGCGCTGCTGTGCCTCGGCACTGCAGCTTTCGGCGTCCACCGACCCCGATTTGCATGCATGAGGCTATATATCATCGGGCATTATTTATCTGAAATATCGTACGCAGTACTCCGTACGGATATATGCATTGACTTTGACTCGGCAATTCGTCGCCGTCCCCATGGAGGATCCACGGCGCGAATGATGACTCCGTCCACGCAGCCGATGTGCAACAGTAATTACGTCAGGTTGCTGCAATGTCTCTGCATCACGGCAGAATGATGCAGTACAGTAATTCAAAATCTTCAAAAACGTGTGGTAGATTCTGATTTGATAAAATGACAACAATGGGTATCTCTTTGCGCCAGTGGGATCATAAATAGCAAGTCATGCCTAGCAACGGAGACACAATGACAGCTTCGCGCATCCCAGGAGCTATAGAAGCAAGCTACTAGGTCCATTCTACATCTTGACAATGGATGAGAGTACATTTTGCCATTACGCCGTCGCGCCATCACGGTACAGTATATCAAATAGAGGCTTGCCGTGCTCAACTGTTAGCTCTGGTAACTCCTGTAGAATAGGAGTACCGCATAGCGAATTTTGACTAAAAAGAAACTCTGCGGCGCTTTCTTAGCATGAGATGCTTGTTTCAATAGCCTGTTATCTGTACTGGTATCAAGGGATTCCGAGGGATTTCGATGATGCATTATTCGTTTGCTACTACAACTCCTGTTACTATATACTATACATACGGATTACACTTTTCCGTATGACTTTTCGATAGATTGAGTGACACGCAGCTCTCCACCCCTACTACTCGCATCCCTGTGTCAATCACTGCAGGTGACGAAAGGGGTCCAAGACTATCCCTCAGCTCTTTTCGGTCTCTTATTTGAACAGACAACAACAAGTTGCCTATGCTCAACCCTTGATTAAAAGAAGTATCACACCTCATATTTGCCGGATGGTGATGCCGGAAAATTGGACACTAACAGAAACCTCGTTTTTGTCTCGGATAATTTAGGTGTCTCACTTGGCCGCATGTCTGGTACTAAAAATGAGCAGTCCACTCAAACTACTACCGTGACAATGTTGTTATTTCTCTGCCCTCTCTTCAGCGATACCCCCCTTAAAGTCTAGCGTGTGTTCGGCAGTTGAGTCTTTGTCCAGATTGACGAGATGACGAGACTCGCCTTCTAGTTTCCAAGGGAGGGCGCGCAAGCCGCCAAGGGCATATCATATTTAATGGCCATTGGCAAAAAGAACGAGAGCCCCCACGCATTTCAAACGGCGCCTGTCCCGTTTCTCGAGATAAAAAGCGGCTTCGCCTGCAAGGACGGGAGGATTTCATCCGATGCTCGAGTCATTCGAGACAGGCCAACTGCTGATCGTCTTGTCTATTCCCAAAAAAAGAATTTGCGCAGAGGTTTTGTTGATGACAAAGGACGGTGATTTGATTAAGGTTTCGCCAAAAGCCAAAACAGGAATCGCACATGGGCATCCTGCTCTGTGCTCTGTGCTCTGCGCTGTCGATCGCTTCGGATGTTTTCTCTTCCAAAAAAAAACTTCGTCTCACTCAGTACCTGGATACGTTCGCATGGCGGTCTCGGCGCCCTTGTGACGTCTCAGGCCCATGTATCCGTACACATTCTAAATAGTGATCAGTGCAGATAGTAGCCTTTTGTCAGCGGTACTCGACAGAACGTCACCTCCTGATCTCTCTCTTCTTGTGAGAAGCCTTCTGAAAAATGCACCATTCTCCCTTGATACGAAGGCTTTCTCCTCACCTTGCATGTGATGGCAGAGCAAGCCCCTGCAAACTCAGTTTAACGTCCTGGTTCCAGGTTTGTCGTCACCGTCACCTTTCCTGGCTTTCCATCACCTTCAAGCCAGGTTGCCAGGAACTCATTGCCCGCATCTCCCGGCTCGGGGTCCGCCATCCGCGTATGGGGAGCAATTAATCCGTTGCAGCAACCGTGCGCAAGTGGCCTGCTTGCGTCCCCTGTGGGCTGTCATTGAAGCCTTGGCAGTATGCCACACCGTGGTGTTCCGCGCCGTTTGAACCTGATCAATACACGTAGCAAGGTCTTTCCTTGGCACTCTGAATAGTTGCGCTGTAACGGCTGCAATGTACTGGCTTCAGGCGAAGACAGAGCTTTTCTGCAGATTTCCTTGGTTGACGACGGATGGTTGATGAGGCAAATACTCGATTCTCAATCTTAAGTTGGTTGCCAAGCATATGGGGCAAGAGCTTAGGTATAAAATGTCCGTGCAACCCTAGTTCTTCACAGCCTGGGCGGACACGGCTGTCGTTCGCCTTGCAGACAAGCATCGGGGCGGTTTTTGTGGCAAACCTACTGGTAATTTACTAATAATAAAAATCATATTCGACTATCGAGAGGCAGAAAACTTGTGCCGATCCTGGAGTGTGAGGCGTCCGTGCGCGCGTTGTCGACTCTTGTAATCAACTAACCAACTACTGTAGTTACATACAGACAACAATTGCTTTGTATATCTCTGACGTCTTATCTGTATTGTTCAAAAGTCGCGAGTCCTTACGCGCGCCGAGAAAAAAAAGGGCGGCCGTTCTCCATTACAACTCCTTTTGTCTACGAATACGTAGTAAATTTGCGAAGGTCCCCCTTGTCACCGCCTCGTTTCCTCCACTTCTTGCCTCTCCCAGTCTTTGCCAAGGTTGATGACGAATCAGACTTATGTTCGCTATTTATCACTTATCATCTTGTGCCTGCCGTGGTCAAAGTCGGCCCGCTGCCCGGGCTGGCCCGACAAAGCCGCCCAGGGGGAAACACAGACGCAAGCCCTGCGCTCATACAGGCGCCGCGTTAATTCATTTAGCAGGATTACTGGTAGAGATTATTATTATTATTATTATTAAATTACCCTAATTAGACTATATATATCTATCTAGTCCCTCTATCTTTATAAGTAAGGGAAAAACTAAAGACCCTAGCGGAAAACCCTTACTTCTTTATCTAACTCTAGTTATATATTAGTTCCTAGTAAGGGCTAGTAAGGCCCCTTTTCTTAATTATTTTCTAAGCCCTTTTATAGGCCCTTCCTTACTTCTACCCCTACTCTATACTAGTCCTATCCCTATTTCCCCCTAACTTTATCTTAGGCCTAATAGTTATATATATTAGCTTATACTAGTTATATATCTATTCTATAATCTTCTTACTCTTAATTAAGTAATCTAATATATAAAGTATATCTTATTACTCTTAAAGTAAGGCTATATTAGAGATATATTCCTAGTCTATTAGCTTATAGTAAAGAAGTATATAGTAAATATCCTCTAGCCTACTCTTATACTAGTATATTCTTATATTATATCTAAGTACCTAGTGCTTATAGAGGAAGGTATTAAGGCTAATCTTCTTTATCTATAGTTATAATATAATTAAGTTTATATATTATAGTATATAAAGGAGTAATATTACCTTAGCTTTATACTTAGCTTATAAGAGCTTATATACTAGGTATAAGGTAAGTTATTTTACTTATCTTTAGCTCTTTATCTCCTTATACTCTTATTTTACTTTTTAAACCTTATTAGCCTAAGCTTTAAGTATATATTAGTCTCCCTTTAGAGCCCCCTTATTTATCTTTAGTAGGTCTTAGTATAAGCTTTTTATTAGTAGTAAGATTTATTTATTTTAGTACTAATAATAAGGGAGGGGGATTACTAATAATACTTATATAATAGTATACTAAAGCTAGGCTATAGCCTTTATAGCCTCTTATTAGTTAAGTATTTTACTCTTCTATATTATTAAGTAAATATTTATTAAGAGGACTTTAAGCTTAATCTCTATATAGTAAGTAAGGGTAGCTCTAAAAACACCCCTAGCTACCTATAAGCACTTTACTTATAATTCCCTTAGGGGTCTTACTAGGCTTTTTATAAGGTTAGTTATAAGACTATATTATATTATTACTCTAAATAATATAATTAGGTAGATTCCTTATAAGTAAATATCCCTTATTTCCTTAACCCTTAAGCCTTATAACTTTCTAATTATAAGTTATAAAGTATAAAGTACTAAGTATACTTTTTTTAATATAGCCTTAACTTATTTCTATTATCTTAACCTTACTAATAAGGTTACCCTAAGAAGGTAGGTATTCTTAAATAACTCTACCTCCTTACCTCTAAATATAAGGGGGCTTAGATCTAAGGCACACTTATACTAGAAGTATAATAACTTAAATTTTAAGATTAAAAAGCTAAAATAATAATCTTTTACCTATTTCTTATAAATTATTTAAATATTCTTTAGCTAGCTCTTAGTTTTATTATAGTCTTTACTTATATATAGTAGGTTTATATTATCTATAAAACTAATTATATATAGGCCTAGGGCTAAGTTAAGGGCTTTATAAAGTAAAGTTATAAAGAGAATAAAAAGGATAGGGGATAATAGTAAGCCTTAAGGGACTCCTTATTAGACTACTCTTTCTCTTATAAGACTACTATTAATGCGGAGCTAATTTATCTTACTATTAAGGAAGGACTAGAGGAGGTTAAGAATCTACTCTAGGTAGCTAAGGTGGCGGAGTTCTTAAATAAGTAGCCTATAGTTAACGTTATTAAAGGCGCTAGCTATGTCTAGTTATAAGAGTGATGCTACTCCGCCGCGGGCCCACGCCGTGCGGACGAGCTCGATTACCGCTACTACCGCTATGTCAGGGCCTAGACAGCGCACAGCAAGGAAGAGGCACCGAGAGCATAGGTAGCTTGTGGTAGGGACGTAAGGCACGAGCACAGACATAGGGCTTAGTCACGTAAAGAGCACATAAGTACTTAGTCACATCGTTAATACGACTAAGTATTAACAGGGCAGTGATAATTCCTATAACTATAGGTAACCCACCTTCGCATATAGCTAAATATAAGTACTCTTCTTACTATAACCTTATAGGATTATCGCTAGGAGTATCTTGCTAGGACGTAGTAGATGCGGCCGCCGCAGCCTCGGCCTCGCGGCAAGTCCGCTCGCGAGCACGCTAAACGTTTATACTAGTGAACTTAGCGAACTTAAAGCCCTTAGGCGGCGAGGGCATAGGGGAGAATTTAAGTCTATAAGCTTAACGCTATTATAAGTTAGTAGGTAGGGGATAGCGAGGACGCCGTGAACGTATAATAAAGTATTAGAAACTAGAAGTGAGGTAGTAAAGGTACTTAAGCTAGGACATAGTGATAGTAGTAGTAGTCTCGCGGTTAGCTTCCTATATAGTAATAGTAACGGGGTTAACGATAAGCGTAGGAGTAGGAGTAAGGACGTTAGGAGTAAGCTACGGGGTAGTAGCGGTAGTAATAGCCTACGTGGTCACTACTTAGCTGATATGAGGAGACTAATAGTGGCGAGCTCCCACCTTAGCCGCAGTAAACCTACGGTGACTAGTAATGACTTAATGACTAATACCGTAATACTAAGTTTTTTTAAGTACTAGCGACTTATGACTTATCTATATAAAATTCACGCTTTACTAGATTTAGTAGGGATTACTATATAAATCCTAGTAGCTTTTATATAATATTTTAATACCCCTAGAGGTTATATACTAAGCTAAGTAGGGGTATTTAGACTTATTAGAAGAGGTAAAGTTATACTTTTTCTACTATTTTTTTAAGGGTCTAGTAAGTCCCTAGCCTCTCTTTTAAATTTAGTAACTTAAGTAGGTTTAGCTTAATATTTATAAAATTACTAGAAATACCTAGCCTTATTAATTTATTATAGCTAGTTAATATCTTTAATAATAATATTAAGGGCTTTTCTAATAAGGAATTTAATAATAATATTAATAAATTTAAAGATTATTATAAGGGAATTATACCTTCTTAATAGTATTAGATCTTTAAGGATATTAATAACCTTTATAATAGTATTTTAGAAGAGTTAATTAATAATAATAAATTTAATAAGCTCTTCTAGATACTAAAAGCTACTTTTATTATACTTATTAATTAGCTTAAAAATAATACTTTTACTAGGAGTTTTTAAAGGCTTTTACTTAGTATTAAAGTTATAACTTTTTTATAGATTTATACCTTTACTACACTTTAAAGAACTATAGTATAATAATTTAAAATTAGGTAATTATATATTTTAAGAATTATAAATAAATTATTAGAATTAATAATATAGTTATATTATATATTTATTAAGCTTCTAGCTAAAGAATACCTATTAAATAATATTAAATTAGCCTTAAAATTTAAACCTTTTACTAGTATAATTAGGGTTATTAATAATACCTATATAAGTACTTTTATCCCTTACTAAATAAGCTAGAAGTAATATAATTAGTAAGGGAATATTACTTAGAATATATTTACTATAGTAGACTCTAGAGGGTTATTTACTTTTATCTTAGCTAGCACTAAAAGGTCTATAGTAAACTTAATTCTCTTACTAAGAGCTATAATTAAGAGTTTTAATATCTAGTTAAAGTAAATATATCTAAGAGATAGTAGCTTTAGTACCTAATAAGGAATTCTTTTATTATATAATAAGACTAAGTATTATCTTTAAGATTAGTTTAATATAATAAAGAAGCCTTAGAATAAAAAGGAATTATTTAACTTATACTATACCTAGCTAAAGGTAATTATTAAGAATATCTTTAGCTAATATAAGTAAAAGTAGAAGTTAATAAGAAGCTTAGTATTAGAATATAAAATTAAGATATAAGTTAACTTTATTATTATAATAACTAGGCTATTTAACTTTATTAAATTAGGTAGGAAATTACTTAAGGAGTAGTATTAAGAAGAAGAAAAAGTACTTTTCTTAAAGAAAATTAAGATACTTTAGTAGATAAAAGAGTAACTTAAAACTTAATTTAAGGGGTTATTAATATCCTAGATTTATAATAAAATAACTAAAGAGCTTTAAGATAAGTATAATAAGTATTTATAAGATTAAGATAAGTAAGAAAGATTAAAAAGATTTAATATTAATAAAAAAAAAAGAAGACTAAAAAAATAAAACTATTATAAAAAACTATACTAAAAATAAGCTTTATATATTATTAGTTTATTATTAATTAAAATATATTAATAAAAAACTTAATTTTATCTTTTTATTTTTTAATTAGTTCTAGACTATTATTATATTTAGATCTTTACTTAAATAATATACTATTTAAATTATCTAGGCTAGCTTTATCTCCTTATATAGCTCTTAGTAATCTTAGACTATTTATTTAATTATAATAATATTAGGAATATTATAATAATAAAAATACTCTTTCTTAATAACACTAGGCTCTAGTATACCTACTTAAGCGGCCTATATAGCTATATACTGCCTAGGGGTTAATAATAAGCCTCTAGAGGTGCCTCTACCTCTTCTACCCCTAGAGATACTCTATAGCGTTAGTTGCCTAGTTACTAGTGTTAGAGACCTAAAAGGATTATTATCTTCTTCTTTAGTAGTATTAATAATACCTAAATTAAGGTTATTATTAGTAGGGAGGCGGCCGTCGCCGCTACCGCCGCTGCCGCTATTAGTGTTAGACCTAGGCTTAGGGCTAAAGTTAGGTGTAGTAGTGGTGCTTAGAGTTAGATTTTATACCTCTAATATCCCTTTATCCTTATCTCTTTCTCTAGCTTTATTATTACCTCTAGTAGCTAAATTAAGATTAATTAAGCTATCTCTAGCCTCTTTATTTCTCTAAATATTAAATATATTATTATTAACTAGCTCTATTATCTCTTCTATAATATCTAGTATTATAAGAAGCTAGGTATAGTTTTAATTAGCTTATTAAATAAAGAGGTTATTAGTTACTTTATTATTAAATATCTCTTAATAGGTATTAAGTAAAATACCTTTATTATAAAGTATACCTAATATAATAAGTTACTTACTTACTTTTTTATATATATCTTTAATCTTCTTAATATTAGTATTACTAATAAATAATTAACTAGTTTTATTATTAATTACTATTTTAGATATTACTTTTATTACTAAAAATATATTCTAAATATATTAAATATCTTTATATTTACTTATTATTTAGCTTAGCTATTATAAGTAGTTTTAAAAGGCGTTTTTTATTAAATTATATATCTTTTAATAAACTAAATTAAGTAATATTAGTTTTTTTATATTATTATTATTATTAAATTACACTAACTAGGCCTATATATACTTATTTAGTCTTATTATCTTTATAAGTAAAGGAAAAACTAGACTCCCTAGAGGAAAACCCTTACTTCTTTATCTAACTCTAATTATATATTAGTTCCTAGTAGGGGCTAGTAAGGCCCCTCTTCCTAATTATTTTTTATTTTTACCCCCTTAGGGGGGGGTATCCCCTTTATTAGGCCTTAACTCCTCCCTATTTACTCTATACCTATTTTATATCTATCCCCTCTTAAATCTACTCTAGGCTTAATATTTATATAGATTAGCCTCTATAGGTTATATACCTATTTTATTATTTTTTTACTCTTAACTAGGTAGTTAAGTATATAAAGTATATCTCTTTAGTCCCTTAGTAGTACTATAGTAAGGGTATAATATTAGCCTATAAGTTTATACTAAAGAAGTATATAATAAATATCTTTTACTTTATATCTATATTAATATATTCTTATATTATATTTAAGTACTTATTACTTATAAAGAAAAGTATTTAGCTTAATCTTTCTTATTTATAGTTATATTATAATAAAGCTAATATACCTTAGTAAATAAAAGAGTAAGGTTACCCTAGCCTTATATTTAGCCTATAAGAGCTTATAAACTAAGAATAAGGTAAGTTATCTTACCTACCTTTAGCTCTTAGTCTTCTTATACTCTTATTTTACTCTCTATATCTAATTAGCCTAAGCCTTAAGTATATACTTATCCCCCTCTAGTACCCCCCCTCTTATCTTTAGTAAGTTCTAGTAAAGGTCTTTTATTAGTAATAAGACTTATCTTCTACTACTTTAGTAAAGTAAGACTAAAGATAATACCTATATAGTAATATATTAAAGCTAGGCTATAGCCTTATTAGCTTCTTATTAGTTAAAGGTTTTACTTTTTTATATTATTAAGTAAATATTTATTAGTAATATACTAAGCTCTATCTCTATATAATAAGTAAGGGTAGTCTTAAAGGCCCCTCTAATTACCCTTAAGTACCTTACTTATAACTCTTAGAGGGGCTTAGTTAAGCCTTATATAAGGCTAGTTATAAGACTATATTATATTATTACTTTAAATAATATAATTAAATAAATTCCTTAAAGATAAATATCTCTTACTTCTTTAACCTTTAGGCCTTATAACTTTTTTATTATTAATTATAAGGCTTAAAGTATAAACTATACCTTCCTTAATATAAACTTAACCTACTTTTACTATCTTAACCTTACTAATAGTATTACTCTAAGGAGGTATATATCTATTAATAACTCTATTACCTTACCCTTAAATATAAGGGGGCTTAGATCTAAAGCTTATTTATATTAGAAGTATAGTAGTTTAAACTTTAGTATAAAGAAACTTAAGTAATAAGTTCTTACTTAGTCTTTATATATAGCCTAAGTATTTTTTAACTAAGACTTTATTTTATTATAATTCTTCTTTATATATAATAAGTTTATATTATTTATAAAGCTAACTATATATAGACTTAAGGCTACTTTAAGGGCTTTATATAATAAGCTTATAAAAAAGATAAAGAGGATTAGAGATAGTAGTAAGTCTTAAGGAACTCCTTATTAGACTATTCTTTCCCTTATTATATTACTATTAATTTAAAACTAGTTTATTCTCTTATTAAAGAAGAATTAGATAAGATTAAGGATCTTCTCTAAATAACCTAACTAGTAAAACTCTTAAATAAGTAGTCTATAGTTAATATTATTAAAGGCTCTAGCTATATCTAACTAAAGGAGTAATATAGCCTTACCTTAGGCCTATACTATATAAACTAACTTAATTATTATTATAATTACTATTTTTATTAACCTATACCTTTAATTCCTTATCTAACCCTTAAGGAGGAGCTAGTATATCTTTACTATAGTTATAATATAGGTAATAAGAATCTTCTTAAATAACTTACTTATTATATTAAGGAGGGTTATTAGCTACTATCCTCCTACTATCTAGAGATTATCTAAGGTCTTCCTAGGCTTTTAAAGGACTATAGTAAAGCTAGCCTAGTACTAGGCTAGGTAGTAATTAGACTATAGTAATATATTAAAGAGCTTTATTAGTATCTTATATAAGGGGGGGCTTAGGGCCTTTAAGAGCTTATATAAGACCTTATCTAGACCTAGGGCATTCTAGGCTATATAGCCTCTAAGTATATCCTTAACTTTATCTATTATAACTTCTATAAAGATTTTTATTTTATCTTATAAAAACCTAAGGGTGTCTAGCTTATAGACTAAGATTATATTATACCTAGGCTTAAGACTAATAATTATTAGGGCTAAAAAAAACTTTTAAGTTAAAACCTTTACTTTCTTCTCTTTTAATTATACTAGGGTATTATAGCCTAAGTAAGTTAACTTTAAGATTATATTAGCTATATATCTTATTATAAACCTCTTTACTTACTTATATTATTTCTATAATATTAATATATTACCTAATAAGTTAAGGTATATCCTTTAAGCTACCTTCTATACCTTAGCTAAGGCCTAGGACTAGGCTTTTTTTACTTTATATATAATCTCTTAGTTTACTTTATTTCCTAACCTCTATACTTACCTCTAAGTCCTCTTTATCTTAGTAACTACCTAGCTAGTTTTTTAGTTTTATTACTCTAGCCTCTTAGTCTAAGAGGGGCTTATTATAAAGATAGCCTTAAAGATAATATCTTTTATTACTAGTATAAGCTACTTATATATTACTTCTACCTCTAGGGGCTTTATTATTAATAACTTAGTTATAACTAGGAGCTAGGCCTTTACTTTAACTAAGGTAAGGCTAATATTAATCTTTTTTTATTTTTTTATTAGCTTATTTCCCTTTAACTTATAAGCCTAAAGCTCTAATAGCTATAAGATATAATTAGACTTAACTAGATTTTAGTCTAATATTATATATTTATCTCTTAGTATTAAGGAGGCCTAGAGGAGGTCTAAGGTACTTATATAATAATTATAATAATATTATATTATTATCTTTAGGGATATAACTAATATAGTTCTAATATAAGTAAAGGCCTTAATTATATTATCTATAAATAAGGACTTTTTATTATAAAGGTTCTAAGAGGGGTAATAGAGGTTAAAGTCCTTTATTATTATATATAAGATCTCCCTTTTTAATAGAATTTTACTTAGGAGTTTATATAAGTTTATACTTAGCTTAAAGTAAATACTTATAAAGATAAGAGGGTTATTAAGGAATTTAATATAATATATATCTTTTCTAATTATTACTTCTTATAATATTCTTTTAACCCTCTTATAAATATAGGTTACTACCTACCCCCCTCCCTATAGGTACTAGTATAAAGCTAAAGAGAGAGTAAGTAAGGGGCTATTTAATAATACCTCTTAGATTATAATAATATCTAGGCTATCTTCTTAATAAAAGGCTAGTTAGATATTACTATTATCTTTATAAATATTTTATAAGAGAATCTTTATTTAGTTATCTAAGCTAGACTAGTTTAGTTATAATTATATCTTAAATTAGTTCTAAGACTATTAGTAATAATAAGAGTAATAAGAGTAGTAATTTACCTTATATTTAGACTATAAGTACTAAGGCTAATAATAATACCTAATATAACTAGTTTTTACTTATAGTAAGTATAAGGGTTTTATATTATAAAATCTTAACTAGTAATCTTAGGCTTATAAACCTTATTCTAGGGTTAATAAAATTAAAGTTTAATATATTAGTTTATATTAGAAAAGGTCTTTAGGTTAAGGCTAAAGAGGAGGGACTAGGGGGTTACCCTCTTAAACACTATATACTCCTAGCTCTTTTTAAGGGTAATAATACCCTTAGGGACCTTAAGTATCTTTTTTCCCTAAGGTAGTAGCTCTTAAACTCTATTAATTAGAAGTAATATACCTCTTAAGTATAGCCCTAGTACTACCTTATAATAAGATAGTCCTAAGACTATACTAGGTAGCTCCCCTTATAGTTAAAATATTATTCTTTTTTATTATCTTTTTTTACTAAGTATAATTTAAATTTAATATAAGTCTAGTAAATATACTAGTTATAATACTTTTTATTTTAATAAAACCTATTTATATAATTATACTAGTAATACCTAAAGTATTATAGGGGCTAGACTATATTTAAAAAGGGCTTATATTAGAAGACCTAGGAGTTAAAAAAGACCTCTTACTTATAAAAGTAGTTAATTATCTTAGTATTATATATTTTAATAATAAAAGAGGCTTATATCCTAGACTTAAGTTAAAGATAATATACTTTTATAATAATAATATTTACTTTATTAAAGGCTAAGAGTATTATTATAAGGTTAATAATATTTTATAAGATCTCCTTAAGTAGTACTACTTTAATTATTATAATATATACTTATTAGGAGAGAGTTACCTTTAGGCTAAATATAACTTTTATTTAAAGCTTATCCTTTATATACTCCTTTACCTCTTAATAGAAGGTTAAGACTATATCCCTAAAGGGGAGGTAATATACTATTACTATAGTATTAGCCTAAATAGCCTTATTAACTATTATAATAATCTCTTATAAGAAGTAACTTTTAATTTCTTATATATATCTTTTAATATTAATAACTAGTTCTCTTTTATATCTAATAAGAACTAGTTTAGCCTTAGAGCTAGCCTAGTCTTAGGTTATTATTATTATAGTATATAATTATAAGCTAGTTAAAAGCTAGGGTTAGTTAATATTTTAGTTCTCCTTAAGTATTTATATAACTATCTCTTTTATAATAACCTAGATTACCTCTTATATAATTAAGGTATTAGTCCCCTTTAGGACTATCTTAGCCTTACTTTAGGCCCTAGTTTACTTATACTTAGTTTATATCTCTTTTACTTTATCTTTAAATTTATCTTTAATTAAGAAAAGAAGCTTATTAATTAGTTCTCTCTTTAATTTTAGTCTTATTTAAGTTACTACTACCTTAGGCTTACTATAGCGCTTATTAGTTATAAGGGTATATTAGGATATATCCTTAGTAATAAACTATTTACCCTAACTACTCCTAATATAGTAGCTTTATATTAATATTATCTAGGGGTAGAATTAGGTACTCTTTAATATCTAATAAGTTATTTTTTAATTTTATTACTAGGTTAGGCTTAATATAGTTATATACTATTTCTTACTTATGAAGTTTTAAATAATAAGTATAACTAAATATATTAATTATATTATTAACTAAATTTAGAAACTATATTATAGCCTTAACTAAGAAAAAGGTAATAATAATAATAAGAAAAGAGAGGCTCTTTATAATGTTATTATTAATATTAAAGCTTATACTATAGTATTAATAAAGCTAGACCTAATATTTAATAGCCTTATTATTAAGCTTAAGTAAGTAGCTAATTTATATAAGAAGAAGAAGGCTATTAGTTATTAGGCTACTTTTATTATTAACTAAGAATATTATAATTATCTAATTAATAATAATAGCTATTACCCCGCTTATAATAATTAATACTAATAAGCCCTAAATACCTATAATAATACCCTAGGTAATTCTAGCTAATTTAGAGGGTATACTAAGAAGTATTATATATATAGTAAAACTAGCTACTAGTTAATAAGGCACTTTAACTCTAAGTATACTATATCTTATAATATATAGTTTAAAAAGAAGAACTATAGATTACTACTAATAGAGAAGAGATTCTAGTTATTCTTAACTAAATTTAAAGGTAATAAATACCCTAATAAGGTAAATAAACTACTAAAGTAAATATATACTACTAACCTCTTTAATAATAATAACTATAATAATAAAGATAAACTTAGTAAGAATTTCTTTACCTTATTAATAACTATTACTAATAACTTCTTTATAGCTAATATACTTACCCTAGGTAAAGTTACTACTATACTTACTAACTTTACTACTTACTATACTCTATTAGCTAACTAACTAAGCTAACCTAGTAGCTATAGTTACTATACTATTATTATACCTATACTAGACCTAGGGATAACTCTAGAATATAGTAATATCTATATATTAATATTAAGATACTATAAGTAGAGTTTTTAAGGGATCTTACTAGATATAGGTGCCTTAGGTAACTTAATAGTAGGTATACTATAGGTTAAGGCATTACTAAGAATAATACTATACCTTAAGATTAAAGATGCCTTAATATTAATTATTAAATTTAATACTAGCTTTACTATATCTAAAGGTAGAGTTTATATACTAATAAGCCTAAGAATAATTAACTTTAGAATTCTATTAATACTAATACCTTTTTTATTCTTATTAACTAATATAGATAAGATAAGGGTTAAATTTAATAACTTAGATAACCTATTAATCTAAAGTAATAAATAGATTTTAGTTATAAAGTAATAAGGCTACCTTTAGTAATAAATTAATACTACTAAAAGTATAGCTTTTATACTCTCTAAGACCTAGCTTTACTAACTATATTAATAATTTAGATACCTCTTTATTAATTAACTAAGTTAAATCTTAAAGTATATTAATAAGGAATTTAATCTTAAATTTATTAGGAAGATTAATAAAGTGTGTTATTATTACTAAATAAATATATAAACACTTAGCTAATTTAAATTTACCCTTAAAGATAACCCTAAGTTTAACTTTAAGATAATTATAGATATCTTCTATATCTAAGGACACCTAGTACTTTATATAGTTAATTCTACTATAATATTTTAAGCTATCTAATTCTTAGTACTAACTAGCTAGAAGGCTTAAGATATATTTAATATAATTAAAGAATACTAGATAGATATATATATTAGTTTACTAGATTATATTATATATAATACTAGTAAGAACTTTACTTTTACTAAATTTAAAGAGTATATAAAGTCCTTAAATATCTAGACTTATAAAGCCCTTATTAAAGCTTATAATACTGTCGCTTGAGGCACTGGCTCAAGCGGCCAATTACACGGGTGCCTCAGGCAACAGCCGGTTGCACTTCAGAAGAGCCAATTCGCCCCACTTTACCTGCGAGCTATAGAGGCTACGGTAACTTGACTGTAGATAGCCTTAATCATGCATAAATAGAACCCTTTTTGCATCACTTGATCAAGACCACCAAAACCAACCCACCCTGTTCTAACACTGATCAGTGGAGACGACAACCCGGCCGATGCGATGACGAAGGCATCGCCAAACAAAGCCCTATCCACCCTAATTAAGGAGAACATCCTAAATGTTCGCCTTAAGGGATAGGTAGAGAGGGAGAGGGTAAAGCACGAGGGAGAGGGCAGACCCTAATTCGCCTTAACCAGGGGTCCTAACCGGCATAACCGAGGGAGGCTATCACGGCCTCTCTTAATTATATAGTTAAAATCTAGGACTACTAGGGGAGGCGATAGCCTAGGAGAGACTAGCTATTATAATATTTTAGAGACACCTTCTCTTAAAGAAGCTAAGAATAAGTAGTAATAGCTATATATTTACTATAATATTCTTAAGACGCCTTCTCTTAAGAGCCTTTCTTTTAAAGAAGCTAATAATTAATTAGTAATAGCTATATATTTATTATAATATTTTTAAGACGCCTTCTCTTAGAGCTCTTAATAACTCTAACGCTAGGATTATAGCCTTTAATAGGCTAAAAGGGGGGAGTACTATATTCCCTATGGTAAATAAGAAGACCCCCCTCTCTAATAGAAGAAGTAGATTTTCCTTTATATAAGCGCTAATAGCGGCGATAGTAAGAGGAGGCTAGCACTAGAAGAATAAAGTACTAGTAATAGTATATTTATTATTTTTCTTTTTTATTATATTTTTAAGTAAATTAGCTAGAATTAAGCTATAGAGAGATTTTACTAGTATCACTTAAGGCACTAGCTTAAGTAGCTAATTATATAGGTGCCTTAG